>JACCGJ010024366.1:0-17591 GCA_013407085.1 Atriophallophorus winterbourni
ATGTTGATCAAATCCAACCTCGCACCGCAACACATGAATTGACTTTCCATACTGACAGAACATTTTTGTTGTTTTATATTTCTAATCTATGGTTACTGTAAATTTTCTGATTTTTAAACCATTAAAACTTTGAATCACTTTGAATTACTTTGATTAATTTCCTTAAAATGAATTGGAAACACCTGTCGATAATTTATTGTTTTCAAATCTTTCATCATTGGCGATTTTAGTTTAATGAAATTATGGATATGAAATACAAACTTCACCATGACAACCAATTATTCGCATATGAACAATGGGAAAAGTGTGATTATGACACAATGTAACATTTCTGATAAAATTATATAAGTCTACTTATCTTTTTGTGACATGTAATCTGAGGAACCGTTTCGTGTATCACGATTTATCCGATTTGTTGCATGCATGGTTGATTCTTGATCTGTGTGCTAGTGATTAAAGTTAAGTTTTTTCTACTGAAGGGATGATGAATTAGTATAGACGACGGTCATTGCGTTCGATGAAGAAGAAGAACAATGAAAAATGACGCTTTTCGTGTACGCGAATTTTCCGCAACAATATTAATTCTTTATCACATAAATACTTTTCAAAATACGTTACGCGACTATTAATCGATGCGTTTTTCTTAACCCAGCAGAGAGGTAAACAGAACAAATCTGGAACGTCTGGGCAAATATCTATTCTCTAATGTGTTTCGGACGTGGACATGGTTTGTATTTATAGGACAACAACAAAATCAAAGTATTAAAGTGTATATTGGTCAAAGCGTTGGATGGGTTAGATGGCGCATAGTAAAACAAATGGAATGTAGGTCAGTGTGTAGCAAGTCATGGGACTTCTTTGTCATGAGTGAATATAGGACATTGTATCAACACGCTCATTTGCATGCAATTCGATCACACACACCCCACGACCTGTTTCGTGTGATTGCACTCATTAGGTAGGATAGTAAGATCATGGTCCGCATGTGTTTGTCATGACTCAACCAAACGATTAGAATGTATGTCAGGCCATTCGGTGAACACAATGTTATCGGTTGTCGCTCAACCAACAGTATAATAAGAAAACAATTCAAAACGTACACACATTCACAACAGAATATCTCTACCATAGTATTAATGTTACATTTTCAGAGTCACCATCAAGATCCCACATGAAATAGCGTTCTCCTTTTGCTGTATTGATTTTACAAAATCTCTTGGTGTACAATCAATTGTGTGCCGCTTCTGTGTAAGAGGTTTTCGCTTCGAAAAACCCAGAGATATTTACATGCAGAAATCAGTCGTTTATTTCAGTTCCATCATTTCCGAGAGCTCAAATTGAACACATATTCTCATTATATTACATACATATTACTTAGATATTACTTACTTCAAGGGCACTATCATGCTTGTTTTTCAATGAGTCTAATGAATCAAAAAATCCAGAGGATTTTCTAAAGAGTAATTTGCGCTAGAAGTATAAGTAGAAAGCTTTATTCGCTAAAACGAATCAATTTAATATAAGCACACAAACTTTTAATCTGTATAAAGAATATGGGAGAAACGTTAAACTTTATTTGGAAAATTTGAGATTGCCATTCGGATTCAAATTCAAATCAGCCTCGGTTGGATGGATGAAAGTTGACGAAATGTCAGGCTGCACGATTTGTATAATCCTCATGTTGTACAAAATGTCTTTCGCATTTTTCTGACAGCGCAGCAAATTCCTCGTTGTTCTAAATAAAAACATTGCATAGCATTAAGAGCGTGATGGAATCAGACGTCCTTCGTTTACATAGAAACATGTTGAAAAGTTTCAAGAACAAAAGGGTTCCATGTTGACTGAAAAAATAAAAATGCGTGGAAAAATTAATTTTGAGCTCGGCCGATTCAAAATGTCCCGCTTATCCATATTCAGAATGTTGGCACAATCAGACTATAGTACCTTTCTTCGATACTGTTTGACCAACAATTTCTTGGACAGGAGTGTGAAAACACAACTAAATTAATAACCAGTTACGCTCAAACAGTGAGGCAAATGAATTGCATATATGGAGTTTCACACCAATTGTAAACATATTTTTATTCAATATCATGCCGGCAGAGTAAAAAAGATTTAGAATTCACAATTGATCTTTTTATTAACCGAAAAATTATTCCATCTTTTCTCAAACCTAACTTGTGATTAATCCTGTAGCTGAAGACACGCGCTTATCGAGAGAAGTATAAACGTTCATAAAGGAAAGAAATATAACTCACAGTAATGAATACATATTTTAGACAGTCAGATTGCTTTCAATTGTAAATTAGTTTTATTAAACCCGAACAAAAGTTTTACAATCTGTCGTGTGTTTGTATTGTAATATCACAAACCAAGTGTTGTATAAATCGGCAGTAGCGGAAATTCAGATAATCGATTTACTTGCCTTCCGACGCCCCAGTTTCGAAAATCGCTGCAATTTTACATTTTGGGAAATTCTCTTAACCTTAATAAATGTAATCACAACTGTGGCAGTCTAGCACCATTTTCATTGCGTGAAACTATGTCATCTATACAATTCCGTTATTAAAACAGATATAAGGTCTGACCCTATCGCACGTGTAACCTAATAAGAAATTAAAAAAAAACAAGTTTTCGGTTCCTGAAAATATCTCATGGACGATTGTGATTTAACGGTAGTCATTGAAATAATCATTTACACATTAATTAAAGTAAGGTTGAAAGATTGGTTTACAATTTGCTGATTTTTTTAATTGAACTAATACTATCAAATAGATTGTGAATGTTTTATTGTAATTCAAGCTCGATCGATCACATTCCTCACATTAAAATTAGCGAGAAACATTTTTCTAAATTTCCACGGAATTTTATTAACATCTTTCAAATCTCTAAATCTAGTTTCACCAGCTATCTGAAACATAAAAAAGCCATTAACTGAAGTAATTCACGTCTAATCAACACGATATCGATCTGAATGCAGTTAATTGCGAAATGATTGTTTTGTCATCCAAATTCCATTTATAACTATTATATTGTATCATTTCATTTTTGATGCAAACAAAATCGAGCACATCCGATTCAGAGAGCAGCAAATGATTCGAATGTTTTAACTCAATTATTGCTACAGAAATATTGTTTTTAAATAAACTCGAGGGAGAATTTATTTAGATTGACCCGAATTTAGATACGATGCTGTAAAGTTACAATTATATTGGTCACATACATATATCGTGCAATAACTAAATTCAAATTAATAATAATCTGGTAAAGTTGGATCTTGGGAACTTTAAAATATATTCTCCACTCAAAGTTCCTGATTGTTCAATAAAAAACAAGTCGCATTCATCAGCTTTTCAGTTGTTCTGCACGGTGTATGATGTATGGTAGGAAAGATGAGGAGAACAAACGATAAGAGATGGGATCGGTTTTTCTCGCAAGAAATACCTTATAAATTGTCTTATATACACTTTAACAATTAAATTATCAAATTATAGAAAGTATTGGGCAGATTCTATAAACAATCTAAGGAATAACATTATAATTTGTCAGTATTTAATAGTTCATGCTTCATAGAGTTTAGTTGCCAGCGAAACGGAAGAAAAAATGTGGAATAAGTGTCTTCAAACTTGAACTACAAAAGAGAACATGATCAAGGATTCAAGGATTCAAGGATTCAAGGATTTATGGTTAACAAAGTTAATACTTTACAACACCACAGTATTACGGTATGAAGAAAACATGAAAATTACAATAGTATAAAATCAATAGTGAATATCAAATGTAAGGCTGACGAATGTTATTCTTTTGCATATGTAAGTCCAATTTAGCTTTAAACACCGCCAGGCAAGGAGAGTCCACCACATGTTGGGGTAGGGAATTCCAAAGAAATATAGCACGTACGGCGAAAAAATGGCGCCGACAATCAATACGGGAACTTGGAACGTAAAGGGATAAGGTATGTCGCGTGTCACTTTCCTATCACACACATCGAGCAAGTGTTTTAGTGGATGTCCTTCAGTAGACACAATTCTATATGTGAGGATAATATCGCGTCGTATCCTCCTTTGGGTAAAGTCGCATAGACCCAGACGTTGCAATCTTTCGGTGTACGGCACATTGCGAAGACCAATCACGAACTTTGTTGCTCTATGATAGATTTTATCAAAGAGAGCAATATCTTTTCGCAGCCAAGGAGCACAGACCTCTACCGCATACTCCATCGTAGGTCGAAGGTAGATATTCATTATCCTTGGTAACGTTACCAGAGAGAATCTTCCAAATATTCTTCGAAAGATACCCAACAATCTGTTTACCCGTCGATATATGTTCTGGCAGTGCGCTGTGCTCTTCAGGTTCCCGCTAATCCACACTCCAAGATCTTTCTCCAATGAGCTCCATGCTAGGTTTTCCGTTCCTAATCGATATGTCCAAGGAACATTCTTGCCAAGATGGAGCATCTTACATTTTTGTATGTTAAATGACATGTCATTCATGACCGCCCAATTCGACACGCTGTCCAAATCCATTTGCAGTTTCTCACAATCCTCTGCTGAACTTATTGGCGTCCAAATTTTCATGTCATCCGCGAACAGGACTATTTTGGACGATATGAGGAAGGGTAAATCATTTATGTGCAGCAGAAAGAGGAGCGGGCCTAGCTTTAACTTGGGCGTCGCGATCTGAAAGATAGTCGCACAACCATGAGAGGAGTGGATCACATATTCCTAAACGCATCAGTTTTTGAAGAAGCAAATGATGATTGACTCTGTCAAAAGCTTTCGAAATGTCTAGGTAACAGACGTGGATGCAAGAACTTATATCCAACTCCTTTGTCCAGTCGTCTAGCGTTATGAGAAGATTCGTTAGACACGAGCGATGAGATCGAAATCCATGCTGCGCTGGCGAAAACAAATTCTGCGATTCAAAGTGTGCAACCATTCTTTCCGAGACTATACGTTCCATGAGCTTAGCAATTACAGGTAAAAGTGTGACGGGACGATAATTTCCAGCGTCAGATCGGCAACCGCCTTTGAAGATAGGTGTTATTACGCCGGACTTCCAATCTTTCGGTACAACTCCCTTAAGCAACGAATAGTTAAACAGGCTGGAGAGCGGTTCACAAAGCTGACGGTGACAGAACCTGAGCAAATCCGGTGTGATGCCATCCGCTCCTGGGGATTTTCTTACATTTAGTTTGAGTGAATGACTTGCAACAATCATTGGATTTATCGAAATATCGCACAATGTTTCGATTCCTGGTTCGATTGAATACTCAAAACGTTCCCCTAAAACCTTTGGCACGAACACTTTAGAGTAGTAAACTGCTAGGGCATTTGCGGTTTCCAACGCTGTTTCAGTAAGTTTTTCACCATTCTGGATGGGAAAAATACCTGGTTTGACTTTCGCTTTCGCGTTCATGATTTTGTATAGTAATTTTGGGTTGCGTTCCATTTTTGACAGCAGCATCAATTGGTGGGCTTCCTTATCCTCTCGAATAAGTGCAGTCACTTTGTTGCGTAACATACGGAACTGTTGCCAAGAAGTAGAAGTATTGTTGGCTTTGTGCTGCACCCACGCTGCTCGCTTCATTGCTATCCACTTTTTTGTTCTGCTGCGGACAACAAAACGAAGTTCATGGACGCACCTTTTCTGAACGATCCGTGAGTTCTCGTCTATCTTCAGTTTCAGAAAACCTACAAGTTCGTTCCATTGCGCGTCAGGGCTTATGTTGTCCATCTGAAAATTCGGAATCTGCACCAGCGTTTTACTCAAGGCCAATTTATCTACCCGTCGAACCACCCCATTCGAAACAAGCGATTGCTGAGTACTGCAAACATAGTCAAACACAAGCACTGAATGGTCGCTAAGACCCAGCGGAGCCTGGAATTCGATCGCTTCGATAGATTGTTCTTCCGATGTTAACACCAAATCCAAGACAGAGGGCGGTCAGAACCTCTCCTCCGGGTGCATTCGTGAACATGGTTGTATAACGGGACTGAATCTAGTACCTCTCTGAATCGGTATTCTAGCGTTTGTGGAGAGTGATCGTCCCTGCGATAAAGGGTGGACAGATTAAAGTCACCCATAATAAGTGTCGTTGCTTGCTGTGTGCGAGTCAAGCGCTGAAGCACTTGGATCAACCTTTCGTTGTACGATTCAGTAGATGAAGGGGAACGGTAGACCACACCAATAATGCAAACTTCACCAGACATCAGCGTTAAAGAGCACCAAATTGTATCCTCAAGCGCTAATTCTGTCTTGTATATTGGATGGCACTGGAGTCGATTATGATAATAAAGAGCAACACCACCACCACTTCTCTCTCGATCGTTCCTTATCAAATTCATATTTGGAATTGATATCTCCGTTTCAATCAATTGGGAAGAATACCATGTTTCTGTAATGGCGATAATGTCAGGTGAGTAGCGCGAACATATATCGGTTAGCTCAGCTAATTTGTTTGGAAGGCTTTGTGCATTTGTATATAAACATCTTATAAAGTTTGTGGTGTTTAAATCATTGAAAGTTATCAAAGGGCCGACTCGGTTAGAGTCGGAATGCTCAAGATTTTTGGAGCCATCACATGGCATTCAGGTTGAACCTCATCACTATGCGTTTGAGGGTCGGTACTATCCGTCTGCTTGCTACCGGCTATTACCTTGGGCAAGCTCAACTTGACGTTTGGGGGTAGGTTTTTTCTATTAGCTTTCCATTCACTTTTGATAGTATCAGTCATTTCGGTTGTGGAGAAGGTTAGCTTTAAAGGGCTAGGACCTTGTCCTTTATAGTTAGCAGATCGCGGTATCCTAAAAGCATCCACAAGTACGGTATTTTAATACCAATTTTTTCGGCTAGATATTTCCACTGTTTGTGGTCGTGCTCAGACTTTTCTTGAGAAGGTACGTCAGCAGCATCTTCTGGAACACCAAGAATTACAATACTTCTTGGATTACGTTCTTCACGAGATTTCTGCGGCGACTTTCGCTCCCACCATGGTATGTCTGCATGGATACGACATTTAGTCTTTGGAACACCTCTAAGAATGTAAGCATTTAAGAGTACGTTTTCCACGTCCTCCGCAGATTGCAGCGTTATTCTTAAAAGGCGAGGATCATCCGTGTGAGGAGAATTCAGGTGGCGATTTAATCGAACTATTGATGAGGGTGTAACCGCGGCCAATCTCATCTGACTGCAGACTTTAAACCACTCAGCTAAGTCATGTTTTTGCTTAGCTTCAAACAGCGGTTCCTGCGACTCGGTCACGTTTGTACATATAACGCTTAGGTTTACACCCGCGGACTTTATTTTATAATTTGACTCAGTCATTTTAGTAGTGGATTTTTTGAGTCCTTTCTCGGTTCCGTTATGTCGAGGAGTCACTGATCCCAACGAACGCTTCCCCGTTTTAGTCGCCATCTGCGTGGTTATCTGGGCAAATGTTGGCCTGCTCGAGTATGATGTATTATCTACCGGCTCTTCGGCAGTAACCTCTAAGTCGGGTAACGACGGTGCCTTTATGACTTTTATTATCAGTTCATTCAGTTTTTTTAAACTGGATTCCATTCCATTTAGACGGGTCTCAATATCATATTCAGGGGCTTTTGCCGCCGAGGCTGACGGTGTTGATTTGGCCTTGCAAAGTAGACAAACATAACAGACACCAGGACAGTCATCTCCATTAATAATCGATACTAAGTCCGAAGTCAGCGATTTGTCACATTTCGCATGCACTTTCAACAAACAGGCGTAACACGTGACAGACCTCGCCTTAGGACTTACCGACTTTCGGCAAACCGTGCACATGCATCCCGGTGCGCTTTGTATCCTTTTCGGGGTCATCCGGTCAAGGTTGTTGCAGTACTGTTCAGTTGTGTGTGCACAGGCAGTGGTTCCGTCGAGCGATCGATGATGAATATGGTGAGCGCGACGAAAAGCGTTGCTCAATAATAAGAACAAAGTCAGAATTGATTCCAGCGATGCGCTTCGGTAGTTGCTCTCACGACGTTGAATATATAACCAGTCGACGGCGAAGAATAAGATCTTTCCGATGACGTTAATCCCTTTGAGGACTTGAAGCGTATTAACAGAGTTGCACGCGTAGATCCAATATGGGAAAATCACGATAAGTCCGAATTTTGCTCGTATTATCGAATACCGCTACGAGAGTGGTATATCCAGAAAGCTGACTTCGAGAGGAGTCCAACAAGGTATAATATGTCCACGTACGTGTAAGTGTAAGAACAGTATATCCTGATTATCAGGAGCTCAAAATAATGCGACCGCACGGCACGTAAATGATTTTGGAACCATTGATCAGATAATAAATTATTGTTTTATGTTCTTAGTTTGAAATGTGTTAATCGTCATTTGGTCACACAGAAGTCATGTATATATGACAAACGCGACATAAATTGAGGTCACTTCACATCTTGATACACAGGAATAGTTCATTAACTTTATAAAAATAAATTTTACAACTCCTATTGGCAGCGTTGCGCATATTGATTGATTTACATGACGTCAATGTTAAAGGCTGTTACAGTTACAATATATATTAATTACCAATTAGGAAGATGCGTTCCGATGTCTGGCACTTTACTCATTGGCAGTCGAAGAATCCTACTAGCCCCGAGTTCTCGAGCACAACTTTTAAGCCCAGGCTGCATTTAGTTAATTACTTATTATAATATTTGAAAAATAATGCGCAATGTATTGATGTGAATTCCAGACAAATAAAGGAAATATAAGAATAATGAATATTTTTTCGAAAAAACGAGAATTTTAGCCGTTTTTCTGATTGCAAAACATTTAGTCTAATTAAGCCAGAGTACGCAGTAGATTATCAGTGTTTACAATCCGATAAAAATCAAAATTTTGAATGCAAGTTATTCGTTGAAAAATGTCCGATACTTCCCGTACGAGAAATTATTTTTGAATCATGATTAAGGTTGAAAATGTGAGTGTGAGGGATGTGAGCAACATATCACTTTGGTCATCCATAAGCGTCTTGAGTGCTTGACCACGTACCACTTTGAGATTCTGTGTTCGAGCATCGTGCTTCGTTGTACGAACCCTGTGTAAGAGTGGTATTCAAGAATAACATTGCTTACAATTTGTCCAATGTTTCAAGGCTCACTGAACCTAATCTTACTGTCTCCACCTAATGACAACAAACAGCCACAAACCGGTAGTGGAGTGTAATTTCGGGGGATGTGAGCAACACATTACTTTGGTCATCCATAAGCGCCTTGAGTGCTTGACCACGAATCACTTTGTGATTCTGTGTTTGAACGTCGTGGTTCGTTAAACGAACTCTATGTAACAGTGGCATTCGAGTATAACTTTGTTAACCAAAAATGTAAAGTTTAGATATCCAGATATATTGAGCGTACACGCTTAATTCGAAACCAAATCGCTCCAGGTTATAATATATAAGAGAAATCCTAATCATTGCTACGACAAAACAGATGCCCGTGTGACATAGTGACATCTCAAAGCATATTGATTGAATTAGCCATTTTTTAATATGTAAGCCGACTGTAATTTTGAGCAGTTTCAGTAAATGATACCCGTTTATTTTGTGATTTCAATATGGATGTACTATACACGTTTCAGTTTGGATTTCGTTTTAACTTAACTACCAATATTAATATTGAAAAAAATCAAAGTAGTTTCATCGCGAAAGCCTTCTTTATTTTGCCTCAAAATAAAATTTGGAATTAAAAATTGGATTTAAGTCTGCCTGATTCATTGTGTTTTGTTTTAGCTTATATTGTAAGTTGATTTAATGAACAGACATGTATGTTAATCTCACAAAATGCACAAAATATAAGGCACCACAAAACTTGTTGCACACATACGTTGTGCAAATGCAACAAACATACCTCGTAGATCAGAACATTTATTTTCGATGTTATCGTGTATGATATATTTATCGATTAGAGAAAATTTGTGCTTTCCTTCGGATTTCAACGTATTTATTGATATTGTGCGATAATCTCATTTGGGTAACGGTGTATCAATTTTCATCGAAATTTTCAACAATATTAACAAAAACCACAAATCTAAAATTCATGTGTTTTAATATTAGATTTAAAATTGTCTTCGTGAATTACCGCAAAATCAGAATTTAATCGCTGGACATTATGCATCTTTCTAGCCAGACAATTCTAAAAAATTTATCAATTAATTTGTGCTTATTGTATAAATTATAAATCAACAGTTGGTTTGTCCAATCTTAGTTAACCATGGGAAAATATCTAATTAATTTTAACATCAAATCGCCTAACATAATTTTGCTGATTTGCTTTGATTGATAGAAATATTCAGAACATAGAAACTTTAAGTTATAAGAAGCGATCATTTTAAAAATAACCACAAGATGGTGATATAATGAGTATATTGATATCTTAACTATTCTTTCCATCCGAATGTTCGATATGGACAACCGCATAACACGATTTGTAATATACTAATAAAGATTCAACGAGAAATTTGTACTTGATTTCAAACTTATGATTTCTTCCAACTAGGAGTTCTGGTATGAATGATATGAAGGCACAAGCCTGATCCAGGCAAAGTGTCGCACAGTCGGAGACTGAACGTGGGCTGAGATACTGTCAGGTTGACCAGGCCTAGGAGTTCTAGGGGAAACAGTTGCCAATATATGAAATATTACGTTATTAATACCGTCGGTAACGTACCATTATTGAAGTCGTTGAGTGAATGTTATTTGGAATTTGCACCTCAGGCCGTTCCGTTAGCTTAAGAGTGTGTTTTTGTTGTGTATGAGTTTGAAGGTCATTTTGTGATCATCCCGTGTGTTTTGTGGTAAACAGTCTTGTGTTTCGAATATGAACAGAAACACTAATTGATTGATTGCGTGTTCACGAAATATGCTGTTTTAAAGTTGTAGGCAGAGGAAACCTCCAAAATATAAATCAAATAACCGTAACTTGACAAATATTTTCTCAAAGTAAAATTTCATTTTTAAATAATATACATGTTTAAAATAAGATTTTGGGAGAAATACTTTTATTACGGACCGATTACAATTTAAAAAAGCAACAGGAAATTAATTACCCTAATTAGATGCGCTTGTTTCGGACGTCAATAATCAATTTTTACAACAAAGGCGCATTTGGTCACGAAAATTAAACCTCACTAACTAAGTTGAATCGAAATATTTCAAGATTATGGACCACGTGACAAGAATTTCTTTGATTGCGTTCCATATTGTTACATCTTAATTTAAATTTATGCAAAATTTTATTGCAATGTGTGGACAAAGTAAACTCTGTTTGTTAAAACAATACGATCAGAATGCATGTATTCAGCAGTACTATGAAATATACTTCTGTCAGATGTGTCGACCATTGTTTTGTTTCAAATTGTAGATATACTCTAAACAAGTTATTGATTAAGTTATAAATTAATAAAATTTTGAGAAGGAATTATCTTGTATGAATTGCATGGTCAAAAGCGAACAACAGGATTCAATTAGCTATGTGACTTTGTCTTAACTAAAATAAATACGAAATATAGTTAACATGCGGAATTAAAATTTGCTTTAAAACCAAAAATTGACCTATTTTAATACATTTAACTTTTCCACCTTGAAAAATGTTTGCAATTATCTTACTGGAATTTTCCAAATCGTGTACATTTTTCATCTGACTTTCGAGTGGTAAATGACATTACATGAATCAAATAGGCTTTGCCAACGCATAAAATGTTTGTCGAAAAATGCACAAATGCCACGATAACTAAATAAATTGTGACATTTAAGGTGAATTTGGAATAATTGATATGTAGATGTATATGTGATTGTCAAGACCAGCAAAGGTCGTAAAAAATGTTGTACTTTTTGACGATTACATAACCTAAACGTTCACGTCAAGTATGTCAAGTGCACGCCGTTTTTGGTCAAGTCGATCTGATCGGAAACATCATGTTATGCAATGAAGCGATTTTAAATGAGCGATGTTGTGATGCTGAAGAACGAAAAAATAAAACACCCAATTTGGAATGACGCTGTGAAACTGAGCAGAGATCAATACCTAGCAGAAATGTGTTAATCGAAAAATGATTTTAAACTGCATGTTTTAAAAGCAAGACGTATATCGTGAGAATGTTTGCCTGGTATCAGTCTTGAGTGAACCTTCTTGTCGAAGAATCGAGGCAAAAATAAACTCGCCAGTGCAAAATTGTATCTTCCATGGAATAGGGCAGCGGGCTATAAATATTTAAATGTTAAAAGTCATCATTTTAATGTTACTTGCATTGTAAAAAATTCACACGTATTGTTTCCACAATATTACGACGCACACTTCCTTGACACCTATTACGTCGCTCAATAAGTTTTCAGTCATGATCCAATCTGTTCACTATAAGTTAGTTTCAGATATTCTTTGATAAGTTAGGCACAGCCTATATTATATAGCCGCATTTTGTCTTGTAATACCAACACCCTACCTTCGTAGAGGGGAGAAATAAATGTGAACTTTGAATTTCTAAATCTTTATCGAGCGTCTGATACTCACAAACAATTTTCACTGCCTGGACTCTAATATAACAATTTTCATATGTCTGGCATTTTGACAAGGCTTTTTAGCAATATTAATTAAGAAAAGTATAGCTGTTTTTCCAGAATGTAAATTATATGTTTCCGGTAAGGAGTTTCAAGATTATAATATCTGAATTTTATGCTTAAGAGATTAGGGTTACTATTAACAGGATCCACTCAGGCAAATCCTAACGTTCGTACGACCATTTCAACCAACATTTGTATGCACTTTGGACTACTTGTCTTCGCAACTTTGCTAGAAATTTAAAAACAAATATTAATGAAAAATATTTAGTGTAAAATGAGAAATTAAATATCAGTGTTTCATAAGAAAATGTATAAAACATAACGTATGATTGTTGAGCTTCAAAAAATCTTGAGGAGTATTGGGTCTATAGAATTTGAACCGACAAAGAGTCAGCGCTACTAAAAAGGTCTATCGAACGATTGATTAAAAATTCCCAGTGCCTAATGAGGGTAAAATTTTATCAACCTGGTTGCTCAAATGATTCGCATCACACGCGAGAATATTTGCGAATTATCAGTATTCGCTCAGCGGAAACAAACTTAATTGCCGGAAAGTCATTTACGTTATTGAGTGCACAAATCTGAATAAAACGCAAAGGTTTTAAATCGTTTAAAGAATTATATTTCCATGCGTCGGAAGATAGGACATTAAATATTTGTTTGTAAAACAACATTCTACTGTTGCTGTAATGTCTTTCCTCAATCAAACAGGGTCAAAATTTCATGAACGTCTTATAACCTTCACTTCACAAAGGCATTCCTTTGAGTTAAGTGTGCACAGCTTGTCACCCATGCAAAACGGATAGTCGTTGCTAACAAAAAGCTGAGATTTACAAGTAAATATATTTAGCAGAATACAAAATTTTCACATTAATCATCCACTAACCTCTCTGCTGTACTGTCAACAGGAATATTTATTCTTTGTCAAACTTTTCAAAATAAAATTCTTCAAAAATATTGTTATGGTAATCAAAATTTTAACTCATTCAGCTTACTGTCACCATATATTTCAAATGTTTGAAGTTTGGGTTTCTTAATAAAAATTTCCTGGTTCAAAATAACCGAGGTTAAGTGCTCAACGATGGGCTATGGATTAATTCCTATTGGTACCACAAAAGCTACGAAACAAAGATATACAACTTTTCACTCTTATTCGGTTATGAATTAATAAACAACCTCTATTATTTCTGGGGTATGGAATGTCCGAATGAAAGCCAACACAATTTGTAGTCACGGTGTGAAAATGCAAAAAACAATTTTATGACGAGACGCTGATTCCAACACTATCAGAAAATTTTAGGGAAACCTTACTGCATTCAAATTAGCCAAGCTAAAACTAAACAATAAATTCCTCAAAAAACAATAGCAATGAACGTGATAATTAAAAGTTTTACATTAAATTGTCTATAGTCATCCCTAATTGCTCAATCAGATATTACATTTTTGTAATGACAGATAGCAAAGCTTATGTTGTCGATGGTATGACTGGGTTTTTAGTGACGTTGCTTTGAAGTAATAAATAGCAATAATCGTCAACTTCGAGTGGATGCTTTTCCACACTGAGGAGTGCATCAAAGCCTCGTCAGTATCACAGACCGAAAGATATAGAATATTATTATTATCTATTATTTTGGGATATATATATGGAATACCACTCTTTTATTAAAAACGTTCATTTGCATGCATAGCCATCACACACACACCGCGACTGGTTTCGTGCTGTTTGCACTCATCAGGCAGGGACAGTCGGATCAGGATCCGCATGCGTTTGAAACAGTGGAAGAATGGTAAACAAGTTGCGCTTGTATGCCTTTGTTGGGTACGGTTGGTACTGCCAACCTGTTTAATCACATAAGCTCCCCCCTACAATGAACTCTACAATAATATTCCGGTTTTCGATGTCAGAAACAATTTATTAAAGAGTATGTTAACGCACATAGCGATATGTCCATGGTTTGCGAAATACGTATGGGACGTCAAAAATTAAGGATGTATGACACTGGTCGCTCGCTGAGCAAATGTTTAAAAACAATCAACCAAAGAATCGAAAGAAACGGCCAATAAAATAAATTAGTTTCTCAACGTTAATTGTTTTAGTGCAAGTAATATTCAAATTTACTTTCGCGCGTAATTAGAACGACCGAAATATCGTCACTGCCATTAACATGACGAACTTTGACTGTGATAATCTGGTTAATAAAACCTTCAATCCATAATTTTATGAAGATAATTAAAGTTCAGTTATATTCCATTTGGCTTGATGTCTCAATTACACAACAATATAAACTTGTTTCTATTTTAAACGATACGATGAGGTCGATCGATCACGGCCTTGACATATAAATAGATTTCTGATCGCCTGATTACGACTTTATTCTGAAGATGATGGTATATCGAGCGAAATGTCAACTTTGATTCAATAAGCTTCTGGACTTTTTCGATCAGCGTAATGTGACACACTAATAAACAGTAACAAATATTTTACGAAATGCCAAACATTTTTCCAAGAATGATGATAAATAATGTGCTCTGAATTTCGGTTTTCAGAAAACGCTAAGTGTTGTTAATTTATTGAAGATGAATTCATTATATGTATATTATTTTAGATTTTCTCAATAGATATTTAATGATTTCCGTGATATTAAATTAAAAAATTATTAAATATTCAAATTGTATATAAAAATTTTATCCAGTCTTATAATCGAACGGAAACGATATAGCCTTATTCGCAACTTTACATCACGCAAACCTAAAGAATGTTTTCTTGCTGTGTGCACTTATCAATTGGATAAAGCTAAAACTTAGAAATAATATTAAATATTTTCCAGGTTCGGGGCTTGTATCAATAATTTTCTTCAGCTAGATGAACGATTTACCAATACAAAACAATAGTAAGATGTTCCTGTTTGTTGATGACATAACAATATGGAGATGAATCAGCAATGTCAATTATTGTTATTTACTACAAAACGATCTGAATGCCTTGTACGATTAGTCATCAGAAATCAACCTACATTTAAAATCAGCATAAGTCGAATATCATGCAGCTCTGCCAGGATCCTGGTTTTTGCCTCACAAACATGAACGGAGACCTATTCTTAAAGTACACAATTAAAGAAAAGTACCAAGGCGTCTTATATGTCTTATATATACCAAAATATTCATTTGCATGCATTCCCATCACAGCCACACCAAGACCGGTTCCCTGCTGTTTTCACTCATCAGGTAGGGAGAGTAAGATCATATATATATATATGTACCTATAATTTGACTCTGTGGTTACTGTAAAGTCAATTATTTTTACAATGATAAATATCGAATTTTGAATCTCGTAGGACCGGAGAATAAAAATGCGGTATGGGGTCAAAATCACGATTCTCAATCGTTAATCCTCCACGACCGGTTTAATGTTGTTTGCGCTTATCTGGTAAGGTCAATAGAAGCAGATCATTTATAAAACGTTCATAAAAAATTGACCTCTACCAGTAAGCTTTCATTTATGCGCATTGCGATGCCAATACAAGTGCTTCACTTTTTCATGTCTCATTGGAATGGATGATAATGATTGTCATACGCAGCAAAAGTTAATCTACCGTCAACTTACCTAATCCATTTTGCAGTTAGATAACATAAGAAATCAACCATTATTATTGTATGAAACAGAACGTGTGAACCACAGAATGACGAGACTTTAGCGTACACTGCCTTGAGGATTTCGTAATATCTTTCCGAGATTTACACCATCCAGCAGGTCAGTGTAAATTACAATTCGACCAATTCGGTGAAAATGGGATTAGAGGAACGAAACAAGATTGAACGAGTTCAACGGATCCAGTTGATTGTGTTTATCGATGTTACTGATTGTACAGACGCATTTATCACCAAAACACATGTCGCTTAATTAAATGCACACGATAGAAGGGTCTAAGCGCGAATCGTAAAAACTCAAACAATCGAAACAGCATCAAAGTAATGAATTCTCATTCAATCATGTGCAACTTAATTCTTTATGTTAAAGAAAACAAGCACTGGTTTGCATAATCTTCGCACATTCATAATTTGCCCAAGTTAACCCTGATCAATCACGTGTTCGTGATGATATATTTTCTGTTTATTTAGCTTAACTATTCCGAGCTTGTTTAGAAACTAGCATTCAGTTTTATCATAATTCACTAGCATTTTCCTCATCTTTATTTATTATTAAACCAAATAGCGTCGAATGCATAACAAAACAGTTGAATGCATCATATGATCTATATATGGAAACTTCACATTCTGCCATTTTAACCGACCCGTGAATGAGTATACTGTTGCTTCGCGATATGTAGCATGCCTGTCTAAACATTATGTGCACTTGTCACAAGTTTATATTTATTTTGTTCAATTGAGGACGATCTTGCTTAAATGTTGTTGCACGTTCAGGCAATAAACATCGTCAGGCAGGACTTAATTCGAGTTTACTTGTAATTTGTTTTCGTTGATTTTTAATAGGGTTCGTCTGAACATTCGCAATTACTCCGGGCAGTTGATAGAGTTTATAATTAGCATTCATTTTCATAGGATTTTAATCGGCCCATAGGTTGTAGCCAATTGTAGGGGCAGGTTGATTCAGGTAATTTTCGAGTGCCACGTTTTGATGAATTCTCACGCTAGTCAATGGTTTGCTTTGGATAAAGCCTTTGTGTTGTCCCAATCGAATTGGTTCATGTATTGATCGACATGTAATAAAATCAATAACTTCTGGTCAGGTCTTCTAACGGCTAACCTATGTTCATACAGTCTCCGCTCAACTTGCGTCCAGTTGCCTGATCTAGTTTTTCTCGCAATCGCTGCAGGCAATCTTATAGACGAAAATTGATTATTCTTCTTTTGCCATTGTTTCTTTAGTATGGCTGGAATGATGTTGAATGTCTATATTTCCCGTTCAACTGTACACATTAAAATCAAAATATCGATTTTCGAAAATTTAAAAAAATAACTTCGCAGAAATAGGTAATAT
>JACCGJ010024368.1:0-14979 GCA_013407085.1 Atriophallophorus winterbourni
CATAACAACAGCTCGCAACATTGAATCACAGGAATCCATTTATTCGTTACCTTGCGATATGCTTACTAGGTCCGCTGGGAGCTTAACAGCTATACGGTAGACTAACTCTGCTGATAAGCATTTAAGTCCGGTTTGAACGAGGTCCGCATGTTCAGTAGAACCAGAAGTAGTTGTTCAGTTCAGTTTATTCGGTCTGATTGAGCCATGAAGGATACGTTTAACTGTCTGTGCATACGTTCAACTATCCTATTTGCTGCGGGGTGATAAGCTGTCGTACGGATTCGTTTTGTTCCGAGCAGCGTTTTCAGTTCCAGGAATCGTTTCGATTCGAAATGCGATAAAGTTTCTCGCTATCGTTTCTGAATCGATGTCCTGGATGGGTACAGCTACCGGCCAAAGTTTGTTCCGATCTACACAAGTCACAAGGTATTGCTCGCCTTTTGATATTAGCAGCGGTCCGACGATGTCGATATGAACATGACTGAAACGCTCGCAGTTGTCGTCGTATTTTTCAAATGGGATCCGTATAAGTCGTTGGACTTTGGCCTTTCGACAAGGAAGATATACTCTGAACATCTTCCGCACTTACTTGTTCATTCCTGACAATACGAAACGCTCTGCCATTAGACTCTGCGTGACGCGGCACCAGGGTGCGACATATTTTGAATATAGTCGAATATGACTCTTTTATAAGTTTCGGGAAAGACTGGTCGTGGTGTACCTGTCGTTGTGTCCTAGATTATGTTCTCCCGTGTTACGTGTATGTAGTGTCGTTTGATCTTCAAATTGGTGTTGAACAACTGCTCCGAAGTTTAGCCAGTTCTTTCAGATCAACCGTGGGCTGACATTGATGGTGTCAATGGAAGATCTGCACAAGACGTCAGCAACCTCGTTTTTGAATCCAGGGAGATAATTAATTCATGACGTGTACTCCGAGATGTATCCAATTGTCGTATTTCACATGGTTTGTCCTTGTCAGATGCAGAGGATAGCGCTTAGGTGATTGGCTTGTGATCCGTGAGTATCTCAAATTCAAGTCCTTCCAACAAGTGACGAAAGTGTTTGATACTCAGATACAACGCCAGGATTTCACGAATAAACGTGCTATACTTTTGCTCGGTATCTTGTAGCCTCTTTGAAAAGAACGCGACCGGAAATAAGTTGCCATTCTTTCTCTGTTGTAGCACGCCAGCGACAGAGGATGCATCTTTTGAAATTACGACTCCATGCATCGTTTCTATAGCACATACATTTCTGAGTTCTACTGCGTACAAAATAATTGTGACGATTCGGTTTCTGCTTAAAAGTTTTGACCACGGAAAAATGGCTTCACACCAGTACCACCTCGGTACGAACGCGAATCAGGTGGCTGTAGGATTGTTTGTAGAAAAAAATCAAATTTGTTTGCTGACATGATGTCATGAAAAGCTTTAGAATATGTAACAGTCCAGAATGTAACAGGCTTTTTAGCTGGATAGCTTGCATAACATATATATTAGAACGTCAAAACTACATGTTTAGTTTTCCTAAGGGGTGGTTAAATGTTCGTATTTTCAATCATAATTTCTCGTAAACGTAGAAAACGTATGTTATACGAGCAGCGATTGGTTGACGTGTCTACTTGTGCACCAAAACGCGTATTCGTATACATTCGTCACCGCACAAAGGCATCGCGATATATCTCTAATTTGATGGATAATAATGGGGTAGACATTACTAAGGATAGTGTGAAATTTGAAGCCATGGTTAAGAAATATGCCTCCGTGTTCTGTCTGGAAGACAGTGGTACTCATTCTATCTCTCATAACCTTGAAGTTCTTTCTAATCTTGATGTAGATGTAGAGACAATTAGACTCCTCTTTGAAGGATTAGACACACAATCCGATCTAGCAACAGACGGTTTTTATCCGTTGGTTTGACGAGAACTCTCAGACGTCTTGTGCGATCCGCTGGGAGGTTGCCTAAAATATCTGTTATATTAGGGGTCTTGCAACGGGAACGGAAACATGATATTATTTAACCTATGTTCAAGAGTGGGGACCCTAGTTGTCCCGCTAATTACAGGCTGGTCACCCTGAATTCTGTGATCGGAAATATTTGATCAAGAGGAAAATAGATTAATTTCTTCCAGGGTGCGGACGTTTGTGTCCTTCACAATATGGATTCACTAAGATCGCGCATGAATAAGTAGTCTGCTCCTGGAGCGAAACATTTGGTGTGCTTTGACTGATTCTGGTCAATTGGTCGATGTTGATTTTATCGACTTTACTAAGGCGTTCGACCGCCTGACCCATCACCGATTTCTCGCCAAGCTGAAAGGTATAGGTATTCAAGGGTGTCTTCTTAATTGGATCGAAGCATTCGTTCCAGGTTGGTCAAACTTTGTAGAGATGAATGGAGTGTTGTCTTCCGAGATGATAGCAACCTCCAGAGTGCTGCAGGGATATGTTTTAGGCCCATTATTATTCAAAAATTTCGTGAACGACATTCCGGATGCAGTAGCTATCGATTGTCCTTTATTCGCGGATGATCTGAAAGTATAGGCTTATGTCAGTTCCTGCGATGGCCACAAGCAACTGCAACTAGCACTTGATGATGGACACATCGCTGGTCACTGCCTATAAATGAGGTCAAGACAGTCGTCATTCGCATAAACTAAGATAACACTGTTGTTAAATACTTTCTGGAAAGTGATCATGTTCAACATGCCTTGGATTTCCAAGAATAAATTTTATTTGTTAAAGTCTATTAGAGAGGTGACTGTTGAAAGAGACTTAGGGATTCGGGCTATGGATTCCTTGAAGTCGAAGGCTGACACCTACTAGGATGCTCTAAGCGGTTGGGCGTTCATTTACGACCATAACCCCCCTAATGTTCCAGACACTTTTCTCTGCGTATGTCCGTCCTCTGTTAAAATATGGGCTACCGGGTGCATATCCTCAGTCTAAAGGCGTTTGCGACTCCTTGGAGAGAGTACAAAGGAGGGAGACTAAGATGGTCCATGAAATGGACCGCCTAGCGTGCGAGGATAGAAAAAGCTTACTGAAACTTTAGCCCCTAGAACTTCGAATGGATAGGTTTGACCAGCTCCTGACACGCCGTATTCTTCTCGGTCAAAATGAAAACGAATTCCTCCGGTTATTCTGATTAGTAGGTGCAGAAGCCTAGAAGTCTGGAGCTGAGTAATGCGAGCACGCTATCCACGCGAGTGGTGAACAGTTAAAACTCGCTGCCGAATTGGTTCCTGTCTCTACCATCAAAAGCGTGTTGGAGCAGCATTTGTTGAGACGGATGGACCTGATACCCGGAGTGATTTACTGGTGTTCCTCTACTTTAAGGGCTTGCCTTGTAAGCAGAATTCACAATTTTTATTGCTGTGATAAAGCTTAAGCGGGATTTCATCCCTTCTGCTTTCGATCCAGAAGAAGAAAAACTGAACTTGAACTTGAACTGAACTGACCTTGGATATATGGGTATCAATGTTCTTCTGACGGAGCGGATAATTGGCTTCATAAGCAATAGATTCTTTCGCGTCAGGATAGGCTTATGTTTTCCCTGTAACTAAAAGTTGTTATTAGAGTCCTAAGGGGTTCAGTACTCGGACCGCTCCTTTGCCTTATTTTTGTGATTATGCAGCGTCGCTTATGTGTCCCTGTTATACTTTTGCAGATGATGTCAAGTTTGTCGGATCACTGAATGAACAGGATCTTCATGTCATCAAGCGGTCTGCTACATGAAATCTGCCAGTTAACTTCACTAAATGCTCTCTTGTCTGAAGTCATTACGAAGCTGAAGGTTGCTTGACCAGATGTTATGCTTGATTAATCGAAATATGTCCAGCCTGTACTAAACCCAGATGTAGCAATCACAATAAGCAACTGATTATGGCGTATATTCGAATATTGCGCAATTAATTATTGAATAGCGTATTATAAAATTCACATTTCAGTTCAGTTCAGTTTGCACAGGACTGTATGTGGCTAACGAGCCAATCGAGCGTCCAGATTTCTTTCGGTGGTATGCCACAGAAGAGCGTCCACCACTTCAAACAATATCTTCACAAATATCTTCTGGTATGAGCGTAATCTGGAATGCAACAGAAAAACTCCCCTCACCAATAGGTGCGGAGAAACATTAGTGCGTTCCAAAGACAACATGAGGATCATACCAACTATTCCCTTACGGATAAAAATCAGGAAATAATGAAGGCCACACAGAGTCAAGTCTATTCTTGAAACCCCCTACCGAAGTAGAACGAACAACTTCTTTAGGAAGTCGATTCCAGTAATTTACTACCCTCTCACTAAAGAAGAACTTACGAACATTTGACCTGACATGTCGCTTGGCCAGTTTCAATGAGGCATCGAGTACCCACACTTGGCGCCAGAACGTACGATTTACTGGGATGAATAGTACTGAAACCTGACATGATTTTGGAGGTTTCAATCAGGTCCCCACGTAGCCTCCTCCTTTTTAGTGAGAAGAGCTCTACACTCAGCAATCGTTCCTGATACGACCTACCCGATTGCCCAACAATCATACGAGTAGCTAAACGTTGAACACCTTCCAGCTTGGCAATATCCTTTTCCAAATAAGGTGACCATGCTTGAACGCAATACTCGAGATGTGGTCTAACGACCGCTTTGTATAATGGTATGAAAACCTCTGGGGACCTGCAGGATAAAACTGAACGAAGGCGAAAAAGCTCTCTCCTAGCGCGGTGTGCAGTTAAGCAGCCCTGGCGGAATCTTGTGAGCTCATTGACATGTTGACTCATGGCATGCATATGAGTCCATTCGATGAAGTCCTCAGACATCTTATCAGATGAACAGCACTGGTTTAGCCAAGATATATGTGGTAGGTTAAAATCACCAACTATAAGAACCTGGGACCCAAGCGTGTGCAGCAAACTGAGATTGCCAAGCAAATTTTGCAAGTCCTGAGGTCCTGCTTGCGGGCTCATATAAACGCATGCTATTACCATTGATTGCTTTTAAGATTGAATGATACATGAGCTAAGTTGGACGTTGTGCGTGCTAAGCCTAACGCTCGATTCTGAAGTTCGAAGACCTAGTCTGAGAAAGATAGCAACTCCGCCCCCGTTTAGTTCACCTGGTCTATCACATCTGACCATAGAATAACTACTACAAATTGAGTCAGGAATATGGTCAGTTTCAGATAGCCAGGTTTCGGACAGTGCTATTACATGTGGTCATAACTCTTGCGCTAGAATGGAGAGTTCAGACCACTTATTTCGGATACTACATGAGTTTCCGTATATCACTGTGGCGACGGTGTATCGCGATATATTCACACTTAGTCCAGGTTGATCCTCGGGCGTAATACCCGAGGAGTCAGCACGTTTTTTGGTGTGCTGCTTAAGAGAGTGGATTCGCCTTGCGCGGCCTGCAGTTCTGCCGTATCCTGGAGGTCACTAATCACGAGCTGTGGAATTTCAGGGACAATACGGTGATTATCGTGTTCATCCCCAGATCCATCCGTGATTTCCATACTTGACAAAGAGCCATCCTTTTCTGAAGAACAGCGCATTCTGTTATAATTTACATCATAACGTGAATTCTTTGACCTGTTGGATTCCTTCTTGTCATTGGGCACGACAACATGTTTCCCTTTGTTAGTTTCATTTAAAATATTGTAACTTGCAAAGAACTGGTCACGCTCAGACTGCAAGAGAAATTCAACTAAAAGTAGTCTTGGAGAGTGGCTAGACACCTTTGGCACCCTTCCACACGCCAACACGATGAACACGCTTTAGTGGCGTATCTGGGCGCATACAAGCCTTACGGAGCAGATTTCTTATACAACTCCGGTCGAGTGACTTACGCGTTTTGGCTTCGCATATATAGGGTTCATCCTGATTAAGCACCAGGATGTTACGAGATTTATCTCGTATTCCCTGACGAACCGATTTAAGCTGCTCCAGATCCTTGGATAACTTAGCGAGACTCGAAACGACAGTAGCAAGTAAAGTTGACTGAGAGTCAAATTTTCTAGTATCTACCTCTTTACGACCTGTCTGTACCTTGTTCCTACTTTTACGTGGCTTCGAAGGCTTAGAAGACGGGGTCTGTGGTGTGACATTTGGCTTGGCCGCTTGATCCGGTGCCTTAATTTTTTTAGTCATTTTGCGTGACTTTGCAGGCTTGGGATTTTTACTCACCGTAATTTCTTTGGAGTTCGTTGTTTGTACCGCTGGGCTAGCAGTGATACTCTTACGTACAACTTCAACAAAAGATCTATCCACAATAAACTTATAATCTGTGCTGTATTGCCGAGAACGAGCATTTTTAGCCTTTTCGGAAAATGCTTTTTTAGCTGCCCATTGGCACTCACTACATATCCATTGGAGCCAACGGCGAGTAACATACACCTTATAGTGCTCGGGATGTATACCTGAACACTTCGGATGTGCCCATCTCTTGCAAGTATTACATTCAATGCCATTTAATACTTTTCTGCAACAAGATTTTTTTAGGCACCTGTTGGCAATCATAATAAAGAAAATATTTGAATAGTGATTACAGCAAATAAATTTCACAGACGAAATAGACTTCGCGTTATGATGTGTATAATGCAATAAATTGATTACCAATTTACAGCAAAATCAGAGAAAAGCAATCCGGAAATGGATTGTTAACAAGAGCGTGGGAAATACAACCAAATTGAATAAACAATCATTGATTGTCCATAGCACAATTATCACAGGACGCTCTTCTGTGGCCTACCACCGAAAGAAATCTGGACGCCCGAATGACTCGTTTGCCACTTACTGTCCTGTGCAAACTGAACTGAACTGAACCTTGAAAATTTATTCATAATGGCACATGTTTTGAATTGCTATCACACAGTTTGGTAATTATTGATCTTACCTAGCTTGCCTTGGATATCCAAGAATAAATTTATATATTTTTTATTTGATGACCAAAACAGTTGCACTCTCGTAACTATTTTTGCCAATGTAGCGGTTGATCCAGCGGAGATTTCACCACAAACTGCGTACGCCTTCTGATTATTGTCGCTAATAAAACGGAACACACTATTCATCGTAACACGACATACAAATCCAAAACTATCACACACGATAGACTTGTTCCAAAACAAAACGCGTGGAATAATATATTCAAATTGTGTTACATATTTACATGTATCATTATAAGAAAACAATGACAAAAATGTAGGATCATTATAATAAAATATACAATGGTGAAAACACCATAATACTCCCTCTCTAGAGCGTAGAAGAAAGTGAAACGCTCGAAACAAAAAAAGTTAATCCGCGTAATCTGCAAGATTTGCAGGCCATCTGACTCTACGACCTTTTCGAGTTTTATTGACTTTGGAAGTGTAAGTCAGAAGATGGGAGAGATTTCACACGTTGGGTTAATTGGGTTGACTAAGGAATACTTGGAATAATAGGAGTAAGCGGGGTGAAAGGAAAACTGTAAACATCGAGGCTACCTTTTTCGGTGTGAACGTTTGAGAGTGGTGTTTCGACGCACAGAAGATATTGCTCTAAGTCACTGTCATGTTGCTGAGCCTCTGCTAAATGCTTGAGATCGAAATTCGATCAACTGATTGCGGTGAGTTGCATGCGAGAAAATGCATCTGCAACTGTGTTCTATGAAGCAGACAACGAATTTCACTCGTAGATTGCGAAATATAGTCAAGTTGACGTATCTCACGGAGTGAATATCTATCAGCTGTTGCAGACAGGGCAAATGTCAGGCTTGTGGTCGGTCCAAACAGTGAAATTGCGTCTTCGAGCAAATGGCGAACAGCAAAGTATATAGCTAACAATTCACGACCAATTTTTCTGTAATGTGTCTGGGCGGGTTGGACACGAGAGGAAAATAATGCAAGCGGTTTAACAACACCATTAATAATTTGCTGTAGGACAGCACCGACTGCTGCTTCAGATGCATCAATGGCAAGCGAAAGTGAAGTATGCAGATTCCTGGATATGAGGGTTAATGTAAATACTTCATTTAATGCGGTCTTCAACGGTTGAATGTATTCAACAGCATTAGCATTCATTTTAAATTGACGCTCATTTCCGCGTAACAAATTGATCATTGGTTAAGATATGTTAGCACAATTTGGAATGAATCTTCTGTAAAAATTGATTAAACAAAGGAATCGACGCAACTGCTAAAGTTAAGTGGGCATGGGTAGTCGTTAATTGATCGACATGATGTCCTGAAATCTCGAGAGAAGCGATACCGAAAAGGTATTTTTCCGGGTCAACCACAATGCCAAACTGTGAAAGTCGCTGAAACACCGCACGCAGATGTACTGCATGTTCCCTTGAGAAGAACTAACAATGAGGACGCCATCAATATATACATGAACAAAAGACAATCCTCGGAAAGCTTGATCCATGAATCGCTGGAAGGTTTGAGAAGCATTCCGTTAACCAAAGGGCATTTTTAGAAATTCGAAAAGACCAAAAGGTGTGGTGATGGCTGATTTCGGAATATCTTCCTCGGCGATAGATATCTGATGATAAGCACGCACCAGATCCAGTTTAGAAAACACAGTCTTTCCATGCAAGGAAAGTGCAAAGTCATGTATATGGGAAATAGCGTAGCGATCGGGAATAATGACTATCAAGAGCACGGTAATCTTCACATGGACACCAATCGTCAGCTTTATTCTTCTCCACCACGTGAATGGGGCTTGCTCAGGGCGATTTGGATGGTCGTATGATTCCAAGTTCAAGCATGTGTTCAAAACTCACACTTTGCTACCTCCAACTTGTTCGGAGCGAAACGACGGGGTCTGTTATAATTTGGAGGTCCACTGGTCAGAATGTGGTGCTTGACGTCATGTTTAACAGTAGTGGATTGCGAACACGGTTTAAAAACTTCGGAAAATTCTGTCAGTAAGTCACTGAACGCTGATGGGTTGTCAGGGGTATGTACACGAATGGTTCGGATGGGGGAATTACAAAAGTTACCAAATGTTAAATTGTCAATAAGCTTACGTCCAGCTATATTGATCGAAAGATCAAAATGATTGGACACTAGTAGTGAGCTGCATGCTGAAACACGCTGGAGTCTCACTACCATCTTTATTCTCGATTTCTCATATCTGTCTAGGCTTGGGCAACCTGACAGTAATATCGCCCATGTGCAGTCTCTGACTGTGCGGCACTTTCCATGGATGAGGCTTGTGCTTTTATACCATCATATCATACCATATTGACTATCGAGACAAATGTGGATTTAGATATTGGGTGTATACTCACAGCTACAGCAAAAAACAAAACGGTTACCGTGACAGAATTCCATAATAAACGCTGGATGACTCTTTACTCCAGTGAGTGTATGTATACCACAAATCTAGCTGATCCAAAACCCTGAAAAAATGCTGAGTTCGAACAATTTCAGAGGCGTCGTTATGGTTTATCCAAGGTGCCCTATGTTTATTAATCCTCTGGTTATACTCAAAGCATTACGTACTACAGTTTTAGAGCAATTTTATATGAGACCTCTTAGAATTAACCGGATGAAGTCCATGGCACGAGTTTACGTCTATTGGACGTTTATGAACTCACATTGAGAATATTACCATTTCATGCTACAAATGTCGATCAAATTTTAAATCGCCGAGGAATAGCTCACTGCATTCTTGAACGATATCATAGGTAACCTGGCCATGGATCCATCTCTATTTCCCTGCATATTTTAATGGAGTATCATACAGAATATGACCGGAAGTGTTTTCCATGACAATCACAACAACCAGGTCAACTATCAAAAACTCAAAGAAGTCAGTTTATAATTTTGCTGCCCGGAGGCTTTGGTTGAACATAACGGGAGTCGTTTTGTCCGCAAACTGTGCAGTTATATCAACAAAGTGGTATCAAGTGTATCCATACAATATCATACAATCGTTCAGCACTTCTGTACTTTGCAGCTAACACCGTGTCGAATTGATTTGCCACTGGTAGTGTGCTGCATGCCAATACACACCGGAGTCTCACTACCATTACTATTTTACTTTCCCATATCTCTCTAAGCCTGTGCAACATGACAGTATCTTAACCCACGTGTAGTCATTGACTGGGTGGCAATTTGCCTGGATCATGCTTGTGATTTCAAACATGCATATATACCATACCATCCGTAGTCAAATTGCCAAGCTGAAAGATTCGGTGACACATTCAAGAGAGTTTTGCAGAATCACACTAAATTCAAGTGCGCCAGGTGGAATGTCACTATCGTATCTTTCGCTGTAGCATAAACCAAGAACAACATTTGATTTCGTGTTACTCTACAAAAAATGTATCTGTCAATGCAAGAAACCATGAAACGAATGGTCCGATCCAATAACATCACCGGTATGGTATGTATGAAGCACAAGCCTGATCTAGGCCGAAGTGCCGCCAGTCCTAGACTGCCGTGGGCTAAGATACTGTCGGGTTCCCAGGCCTGACAGATGTGAGGAGGGAAATAGAAATGGTAGTGAGACCCCAGCGTGTTTCAGCATGCAGCTCACTACCGTTGGCCAATCAATTTAGCACGATGTTAGCCGCATAACACATAAATGCTGCACGATTGCACATCCGTGCATTAACCTCACCAGGCAAGAGGCATACGCTTCATTATCCGACCAAGACTCCTGATCAAAGAATACAGGGGTGGAAAAATCCGATGGATTTTGGGGATCGTCAGCAAAATCTACGAGATAATTGTTGGAAACGACGAATCGATTCGACATACGAATCAACTACGACTGATATTCCTAGACCAGAAGAACGAACGCATTAAGGAAACACCTTTGTATATCCTGCTGGGAGAATTGAAATCAGACATGGCTCGGCAAAAAATGCACTAGTACTAGAACCTTTTGTCTCACAACCGTCAAAGTGCCTCCCGATAAGTGGGGCAACAAGGCGGAGAACTCAAATTACTCCAATAGAAGTGGATCTAAAACAAAGGTAATTGTTAGAAGGTACTGTTCCTGCTCAGAGTACATGCAACGAGTGCCGGGTGGAACCACAGAAATAGCACTATTAAATGGACGAAGATAAATCAGTGGTATGATTGCCGCAAAAATCTAACGGGTATATAGGCGGCCGATTTTTTATTATGTTGAAGAATGGCTGAACGTGAGAGATGGATTAACTGAACAGGACTGTGAGTGGTCGGGAAGTTTTCTAACCAGGCTATTAGTCTGCGAGCGGTGCAATAAAGTTCCAACATCTACAATAGAATACCGTGGTGTACGCAATCAATGGCTTTCGGTATATCTAGGTATCAAACATGGATGGTATCCTCAACATTTACTGCTTGAGTTCAATCAACAAGGGTGAAGAGGAAGTTAGTAACGCAGAAATATCCCTTCATAAAGGCGTGTTTCGCTTTTGAAAATAGCCTATTTTCTTCGAGCCATGTGTTCATTTGATGATAAAGATGTGAAAGCACAATTCTGGTCCATGGAAAGTGCCGCTCGATAGATCAGTAAACAACAAAGTAACAGGCCAGTTATTTGCTGGATCTGAACGTTTTTGAAAATAGAAGAGAATATACCAGCTTCTTTATTCTTTGGTACGACATTTTGGCATATCGATTCGCAGAATAACTAAGTTAGGTGTCCGTAGAGTTATTATTCAGTGCTGCAAAATAGTCGCGGTTATTTGATCAGCACTGGGTGATTTTTAGGATTCAAGGATATTAGAGTTCCGCAACACGGCTTCTGGTAATAGGTATAGCGACACTTTTTGATCCAGTTGTATGTCAACGCATTCCTTTGGACGGAACATGCTGCCCACATTTTATCCCGAGGTGGATTCTGATCTTCTTGGCCAAATACCCTGTCAGATCAATTGCTGTGATAAAAATTGTGTTGAAACTGTTAAACCCGAATCTTTTCGCTTTGGATCGATTAGAACCTGCTAGAAGTATCTATAAACTGTGTGCACTGAAGAGAAAAACAAATTGGAGCGAGACACTAGCCGACTAATAATTATTGACTATCGGATGTGCAATCGTGCAGTACTTCTGTGCTGTGCGGCTAACACCGTGCTAAATTGATTGGCCACTAGTAGTGAGCTGCATGCTGAAACACACTGTAGTCTCACTACCATCTTTATTCTCGATTTCTCATATCTGTCTAGGCTTGGGCAACCTGACAGTAATATCGCCCATGTGCAGTCTCTGACTGTGCGGCACTTTCCCTGGATCAGGCTTGTGCTTTTATACCATCATGCCATACCAATTCACGTCGCTTACTGTGGCGCATGAGGCCTCGAGCCAAAGGTAAACTGAATTTGGAGTTTGTCCCAGTTGTCGCGCACTTTTGCTGCATGGACCAATTCATTATTTAAATGCTCTTTCCGTACACCTAGCATATCCTTGGAGTTTAAATTGTTCAGAAATGGTTATATAGATAAATTAATGAATAAATTATCCTTGATGAATGTTCTTTCTGATCAAGTGCCAATGTTTTTCCTAAACCGCTTTTGTTTTCGTTGGTCTCATGTCCATCATTATCATTTCAAGCGCATGAAATTTTATTCCAAATCTGCATGTGACTTTCATTCTTTATGTGAACTACACGCTTACAAATATATGTGATTGAAGTATATGTGTGCTACGAACATCAGATGTATGTGCAATCATGCAGTACTTCTGTGCGGTGTGGCTAACACCGTGCTAAATTGATTGGCCACCGGTAGTGAGCTGCATGCTGAAACACGCTGGAGTCTCACTACCATTTCTATTCTATTTTATTTCTCGTATCTGTCTAGGCCTGGGCAACCTGACAGTATCTTAGCCCACGTGCAGTCTCTGACTGTACGACACTTTGCCTGGATCAGGCTTGTGCTTTCTTACATACCATACCATATTGACTATCGAGACAAATGTGGATTTAGATATTGGGTGTATACTCACAGCTACAGCAAAAAACAAAACGGTTACCGTTGACAGAATTCCATAATAAACGCTGGAGGACTCTTTACTCCAGTGAGTGTATGTATACCACAAATCTAGCTGGTCCAAAACCCTGAAAAATGCTGAGTTCCAACAATTTTAGAAGCGTCGTTATGATTTATCTAAGGTGCCCGAATGCCCGATGTTTATTAACCCTCTGGTTATCTTCAAAGCATTACTACTACAGTTTTACAACAATTTTATGTAAGACCTGAGGACATCCGCGATGTCAGCTGCATTGGTGGTCATTCCCGTGTGCGTCCTTATGGCCGCAACTCCTGAGCACTGCTTGTTCACTATCTGGTAGAGGAGCTTTGGATTTCACTACATTTTAGCTTGGTTCTCCATTTTGTCTTCAGCAATAAGTTAAGTGACATGGTTTCTTAGTGTTTGAAAGGTTTCCCATTTTGTTTTTTTTTAATTTAACTGGCGACGGTTGTTTCTAGCCCGATTCCGTATTTTAATCCATTTTCAAGTGCGACTGCGGATAATGAATCCTAACGATTTTTCAGGTATGGATTGAAAGTCTTTGTTGATTTTTCGGTTTAGATTCGTCAGAATCCTGGATCAGCATTGAAGCCATCGAAGTAAAAGAGCGGTGCTCCAATGTCTGAACGGTGTGGAAAAGCATTTAGATTAAAATCCCACAACCGCACTCGATAATAGATAAAGAAACAGAATACGGCTTGGAACGGACATCGCTCTGATCTGGCGTCAAATCGTACTGTTTATATTAAAGTGTTATCACAGATCTAGAAGCCGGAAGATTGCGACTTGCTCCAGCAAGTTCTGAACAACCTCTATGCTTCGTTTTTGATTACACGCTTGCAAAAGATGTCATGCATAAATATCATTCTTTAGGTGCCATGTATCGATTGCAGTATTATAATCAGTATAGTCTGCAATGTCATCATTTACCGAAGAATCCAGCAAATGACTGAGAGTCTCAACTTTGTCAAGTTCGGCTGGTTCCACGGGGTTTAGGTATGTGTTGAATGTACGAAACCAATGACCCCAACGTTTAAATGCAATTGGCGAGTTATCATCACCGTCGAAAAATCTTATTCGCAACGTTTAATCCATCGCGTTCTGGATATCTAATCCGAAAGGAAGTCACGTTTTTATACGCTTCACTGATCTAGATCGAGAGCACTTGGGCTAACGGTAAATACCAATAGTTTAGTACTTGAAATAAACGTGTCAAGTACAAGCGAACAATAACTACGGCACAGCTCCAGACCTGGGCCTTATGTTTGTCCATTCTAGCACATAATTTTTCAAGTTGCCCAAGTCCAGAAAGGCAATGGTATGAAATAATGTACTAATGCTACGTCCTTTGCGAGGGCTGGGACATGTTCTAAGAATTTCTCACCACCACCTGCCATACCGCGCCTTATTAACGGAGCCTGGTTGAGTCTGGGTGAAACGACCGGTTGACTTAAATAAGCTGGTGCACTGGGATGAAAAGGTTTACGCTTGGCTTAACTGGCACATCTGCCTAATGGTTGGTCGGAAGCCTTACCAATGTCAGTGACTTACTTTACTTTTGTGCGACTATCTCCTCCTGGAGGATGAGTCGGCCTCAATGAAGGTTCTTGGGGATTTGGGTACAAAGCGGCGTCCCCAGCAACTCGGCGTTTGTTCGAGTCAGCTTCTCTAGCCTTTGCACAACCAAGGTAGCAAGGAGTTTCCGGATAGAGGTGGTGTGCACCAGCTAACTATCTACGAGACTGCACCAAATGTTTCCTCAGGGTTTTCTCCCGAAGCCTTTCCCGCGATCGGGTATCCCGCAAGACGGCGGAGGTTTAAAATCAGGGCTTTCCTTCCTTTAGATGAAATGCCCTCCCAGGCTAACGAGCTCCATCTGCCCGAAGCAAACTGGTTTTCAGGCGCCAGTCACTCGCCTTCGCCCCTTCTCCTGTTGGTAAAAGCAGTTCCGCCGGGCTCGGGGAGCCACTCGTGCAGGCCAGAAGCTGGACTTGTTTGTCAGAGGCTATTTGAGACGCGTGCCATACGGGAG
>JACCGJ010024369.1:0-154097 GCA_013407085.1 Atriophallophorus winterbourni
ACAAGATTAATTGAAGACCCCAAGCGTATGAAGTCACAATTCTGTGTAGAGGCGAAGTACCGCATACTTGTGAACTGCATGTGGGCTGCGATACTGTCAGGTTGCTAGGCCAAGACAGACTAGGAAAATGACAATAGCAGTCAGACTCCGGCGTTTTTGGAGAATGCAGCACAATACAAGTCGTGAATCAATTTTTAGAAAGGTGTTACTTGTGCAGCATAGAATTACTGCTAAATGGAGTATCGTGAGAGTAATATAGGCTAAGTCGGGTCGCGTAAGCCAGAACCAGGGAGATCCAACCAAAGTAAAATGAGAATTTTTGTATATTTTCGATGCCAGTGCGATTTAGGAAAATATTTCATTTGCATTCGCATTATCGGCCATAACTTGTAACTATACGTCCACGAAGATGGCGATGAGCCCTACGTATATCGTGTGGTGTATCCAGTGACGATAAATAGGCAGCATACGAACTGTAAACGTCTTAAATATGCTTTTCCCAGAGTCCGTTTAGACATCACTATAACAAAACTGCTTAGTTTGTTGCTTCATAGGCTCTGCGGTATAGCTTCGGAGAAAAACTTATGAGAAGCCAAAAATAACGCAAATCACAGAACGATGCTGGTGCTTTAAAAATACGAGCCAATATCTCGCGTTACTAGTTAATCGGGTTGAAAAGTCTATAGTCAACACTTCAAAATTGCATAAGTTATTGCCGTTTCAAACTTTTTTACAATTGGGATGTGCAAATGCTTTCCAAAAATGCATCAAAATCATGAAGCATAATTCTAGATCTAGGTAAAATTCCAAGTAATATGAAGCATAAACAGCAGAAAATTAAAGTCGTATAAAGAAAGGAAGCGAGCTAGATATACAAATGCGTATAACAAGCCATTTATGGAAATTTTAAGGCATGAATGGCTACTACGAACTTATAGTAATTGGGCTCTGATGACACGCCAAGATTCGGACAGCACAAATCCTGGCATTGACAGGAATTCAGAACAAAAGTGATGGTATTGCGTACAAAAAGGATGTGCAGTCGTGCATAGTTTCTGTGCTGTACAGCTAAAACCATAATAAATTAATTTACCAGACAGTGAGCTATATGCAGAAGGATTCCGGAGTCTCACTGCCATTTTTATTTCTATTTTCATTCTTAGATCTGTCTAGGTCTGGACAACATGACAGTACCTTAGCCAATGTGCAGTCTATGATTGTGCGGATTGTGATTTCATACATACATACAAGACTATAACAACACATGATTGACTCGAAGAATTACGGTGGGAAGATTTGGTTAAGTCTATTTGTTAACTGATGATACATAAATTTGCTCTCGACAAGCAAAAAAATTGACAGATGAATATACAGGACTGGAGAATTTTGCTGATTTGATCGTTGCGGATTTTAAAATTTATGAAACATATTTATGCGGACGTACGAAGATTTCCATAAAATTAAAAATTAAATAATGAATAGGTTCTGATAGATACTTTAAGATACTGGGTGCCGATGTATCGTAGTTAAAAAAGTAGGAAAAATTATTCATCAGAGCTTTGATTAAGTTGGGGCACACCGTTATGAAACTTGAAACGTGGAGCGATTTACTGAGTAAGAGGCTCGATTTACCTTGCTGTTGCTCGGAGTTATTGTACTCCTATGTAGTAAGCGAAACAATGGGTCGTTTAAGATACTGGGTGTCGACAAACCATGGTTAAAAAATCAAGAGTACAAGGATTGAAATTTATGACTTATATGGAGAGAGTTCAACGCCTGAACCTCATGTCGCTCAGTATTCGGCGTGTGCGCTTCGACTTGCTGCTAACTCGCCGCATATTACTGGAAGATAACGGTGACGAGCTGTGGGAGTTTTTCCCTTTCGCGGAGGGCTCAAGAACTCGTCGCCATGCTCTAAAGCTTCAAAAGCGAAGAACACTACGCCTAACACAAGGATTCATGCTTTCAACAAGAATTGTTAACTTGTGGAATACGCTTCCGAAAGAGGTTATTGCAGGAAGATCTGAAAACCAATTCAAGCAACTTGTGGATAATGTACTGTATGTAATTACTTCATACAAATCGCGTAACAAAATTGTCGACAAAGAACTAAGAATTCCTTTGACATAGCCTAAAAATTTCATTTAACGTGCTGCTAGATGCTTTGTTTTTTAAGATGCAGTGTGGCGTTAGCCATGGGGTAAAACACTTCATAATTATATGATCGCGAAAAAGTGTCACAAAGCAAAGGACAACTGATAGATTTCGTCCGAATTTTTGAGGCGTACAAAATTTTGAACAAAAAACTTACGTATTAAGAATTACTTCAGGATGTACAGGAGTTTTTAGGTAGGCAATGGTATTCCAAAGAGTAGTTCAGGTGGCTTGAAATGAGCGTAGAAAAATAACGAGAGCAGAAAAATATACCTTTGAATGTGCGCCATAAAAGTCAAGGTCAGTTCAGTTCAGTTCAGTTCAGTTGCACAGGACAGTAAGTGGCTAACGAGCAAATCAAGCGTCCATAATTTCTTTCGGTGGAAAGCTGCAAGCAACCACAACTGCCAAAGCGTTTTTTCTCATTGTTATTTGGATATCCTCGACGATTGCGACACCAAGGGTTTAGTTTATTTCAGTTGGCACATGATGCCAAAGTCCCAGAATTTGTAGCTGCGACTGAGAAAAGCGGAAAGGGTTTCTCTTCACCAAGCCGGTGTGAGGTTAGCTATCGAAGATTGGTGCGTACATTTAAAACATGGAATTTAAAACGAGGCATTATATAACAGGATTTTTTGGTTGTTTTAAATTGTGGTGAAGACCATAAACATTCAAAATGAACAAAAAATGGACTATTTGTCGACAGACAACCTACATATTCACGGGAAAAAGTCTGGGAAAACTCATGCTACAAGGCATCTAAACCCCTTTTGAATGCACCTAATGATGTGCAAGCTATTAGTTCCTCAGGCAGCTTGTTCCAGAAGCTTACCACTCTTTCACTAAAAAAGTGTTGCCTGAGATTCAAATGGCTGTGGTTTTTCGCGAGCTTCAATGTAAGTCCTCTAGTTGAGGGGTTGAGCGCTCGAGAGAACAGGATTTGACAACCCTCGCCGTCTAAGCCTTTCAGGATTTTTAAAATTTTTATGAGGTCACCCCGTAGACGCCGACGCCCAAGGGAGAAGAGACCTAAAGAAATTAGACGTTCTTCGTAGGGTTTCTCAAACATACCTCCAACCATTTTCGTAGCCAGTCGTTGGACTCTCTCTAATAGCAACATGTCTTTTTGAAGGAAGGGTCTCCAGGCTTGCACGCAGTATTCTAAATGCGGCCTGACCATCGCCGTATATAAAGGGAGAAACACTTCTGGCGTTCTACATATCCGAACGAATTTAAGTCTAAAGACTTCTCCTCTACCTTGTTGTGCAGCTGTGGCACATTGCGCAGTCCATTTGAAGTCCGCTGTTACGACTATACCCAAATCCTTAACCCTCTAAATGAAAGTCGATCCTACCGTTATTCGCAGTTACTGTAATTCTCTCGACTGCTGTAGACAACAGATGACATTCACTATAGTTCAGAGGAAGATCCCAATCCTGCGACCATAAAATGACCTTTTCAATATCTCTCAACATCATCAGCAAACATGTAGCAGGGACATGATAACTGCGATGCCAGATCATCGATGAAGATCAGAAAGAGTATTGGGCCTAATAATGAACCTTGTGGAACCCCACTGGTAACTGTTGCGAATTCAGAAGTAGTATTGCCTACACGGACCTGGAAGGATCTATCACGAAGAAAACCGGTTATCCAGTCATGAAGCTTACCAGATATGCCTTCGGCTGCGAGCCTCATCCCTAGGAACCTGTGACTAACCGAGTCGAACGCCTCACTGAAGTCTAACTCAAGGAACTCTACCCGTCCGCCTTCTTCCAGTATCTTAGAAACTCTATCTAAAAAGCATAGAAGATTCAAGAGACACGACCTTCCTTTAAGAAAGCCATGTTGAACCGTGCCTAATGATAAATTAAGCACGAGGTGGCTGCACATCCGATCCCTGATATGTCTCTCCAAGGTTTAACATAAAACACTAGTCAAGCTTACCGGTCGGAAATTCTTAACTATGTTTGCGCAACTTCCCTTTGGAATGGGTACGACAATAGCTTTCTTTCAGTCATCTGGTAGAATGCCTTCACGGAGCGATTCGTTGTACAACTCACATAGAGGCTCTGCTAGTACCTTAGATATTTCCTTTACAATTTTAGGATGCACATCGTCAGGTCCGGCGGATTCATTTCCGTCTAGATTCTTTAGGACATGCGCGACCTCATCCGTGCAAAAAACAGCTCCGCTTAGTAAGGCACCAATTTCCGTACTGAGAGTTTAGACTGAGTGAATCGCATCGCCGCCATCCATTCTGTGTACGCTTCGAAAATAATCCAGCAAAGCTGCTGCCTTTTCGGGGTCAGAATTGGCTTTTTCACAATTTTCTAATATTAGTGTACCTATGTGCTCCCTTGTCTTACCCTTAGACTGAACATAACTAAAATACTTCTTAGGGTTCTTTTTGGCGGATTTCGCCGAGTAAGTTTCGTAGCCTCGCATAAGCTTCCGTTGTAGCTTTACTGTGTTGTTTCTCGAAGCCTTATAGCACTACCATTTTCTATAGGTTGGTAAGACTGTGTATCTCCTCCAGTGTCTGTCGCTCTTAATAATGTTGCGTCGCACCACAGGAGTCCACCAAGTTGGATTGTTCTTTAGCCGTGTAGGTCGAAAAGGACAGTAAAGGTCTTAAAGACCTTAAATATTGCGCTTAATAACCGACCATTTACTTTCACACTTTAATTAAACCCTTCAAGACCTTAAAGTTTGTAAATAAGTCATTGCTCACATGACAACGCCTAAGGGAGAAAAGATCGAGAGACATCGGACGTGCAGCGTTTGGTGTCCATCGCTGACCCTCAATCACGCGAGTAGCAAGGTGCTGTACGATATCAATTCGAAGGATGTCCTTTTTGTAGTGAGAACACCACGCCTAAACACAATATTTGATATGTGGCCGAACTAATGTCATGTAAAGTGGCTGGAATACTTAGGGTCTTCTGCGCGATAGCACAGATTTCAGCCGAAAGTGTACCATGCGTGTACGCTGAGCTGCAGCGGCACATTGGTTCTCCCATTTGAAGTCAGCCCTAACCAGTACATCCCAATCCTTTGTAACGACTAAAGTCGCTGTTTAACGCGTAGTCCACCCGTTTCTTAGTTCGACAATTCAAAACCACAATTATTCGAGTTTTCTACGGTTCTATTAACAATATTAATAGACAATAACAATTAACAAACCTCAACTGTACCGGGTTGTACAACTGATGTGAGCCAAAATGCTCAAAGTTTCCAAATGACAACAACAATTTCAGCCAATGCTGACAAGATAGACTGCCAAATGATAAATGCAAAGAAATAAAATTACCAATACAATGGTGAACAATCGTCTCTGTTTTCTCCAAATACCACGAGCAAAATGTGTGGAATTTTAATGGCAGCCAAGCAATATAAATTACTTCAGTAAAACAAACGAAACAGTGGTGTAAGCTTCAAAGTAGTTTGAAATTCTTCTTTCCCCTTCGACATTCCTTTTATTTTGAACTTAGTTACAAAACTTGAATTTTGTGAAATAGATTTTGCTTGTGTTTTATTTTCCTACAGTATTTTGATATAAAACATTTCATTTTGTAATTATTTCATTGGAAATCTTCTGTTCACATATTTGGTGAAGCTTTTGTTTTAATTCATTGTTGAGGCCATTGTTGCGGAATTTGGTTGCCATTTTGGGCACTTGTATTTGGCTTGTATTTTGACACCACTTTTGGGTGTCTTGTCTTTGATAGACATTTTGGACGGCAATTTTGGTAACTCCTTTCATTTTATTTATATCTCAGGTCGTCATTGAACTTGTTTGCATTGATATAATTGATTCTGGAGTATTTTGGCTCCCCTGTTTGCTGTACGTTCCTATACAGTTGAGTGTGTAAATTATTGTTGTTGTATGGGTGCTAATTACAGTACTCGTATAACTCGAATGGTGTTTTGAATTTGGTCGACAAGAACGTGTTGAATACGCGTGTACTCACGCCCAGCGTTACAGTACTCAACTGGTGCGTCGAACAGGACAATTTTTGTGAAGTATCCAACTCTTGGTGGTTCGTCGAAGCAGTACTCACTTCGTTCGTCGAAGCGTATTCAATTTTGGAACTTCGCTTTTACCGTACGTTGTCCTCAATTGGATAAAATACAGTACTCGGACTTTGGAATTGCAACAATTCGACTTTTGATTTGTACCGTATTTTCTCAACTGGAGAAATTACTGTGGTCAATTTGGATCGTTTCAATTGGATTTGCGTCACAACTTGATTTGACTGTTGCAGTATTTTTCTCAATCGGAGAAATTACTCGTTTTGTTTCATTGCAATCGAAGCAGTATTGAACTTGGTCGACGCTCAGCTACGTCGTCAGAATCGGTGAACGAACCTGATCTATCATCAGGGTGTATCTGTGCGGATTGGAACGTTGAAGCTTGATCCATTTCACAAGATTTTTGCTGAACAATCGGTGACGTTCATTTAATTTGTGTTTTAAAGTCAATATTGTACATTTATGATGCCTGAACGTTTAGCAAGTTTAGTGCGTGGTTCGGTTAGGTCCCTAAAAGGTAGTCGCAATGGTGCGGACGATTTTGAATCTCCATCTGTTGGTAGACATGGTCTCGACTGTAACTGTGCACCTTCTAAACGGGCACTTGAATTGGAGCAAGATTCAGCGATTGCTGATGCCACAATCTCTGAGCTAACTTATAGCACCAGTCATAGACAACCATCAGGCATACTGTGTGTTGTGGCTCACTCAGTTTTAGATGAGTTGTTGGAAGAGGCCCGGCGATTAATTTGCCAATCAAACAGCTTCGCGAATCTCGCCTTGTCAATGCGTAAATGTCATGTTGCCCTTACTCTATTGGAGTGCCAGGCGGTTTTGAACGCCAGTGCTACTTTGGAGTATATAGTGCATATTTTACCGGTTGCGTTCCAGCAACAATGGGCTGATCTGAAGAGCGCTATATACTGTGAGGGATCAGAAATTACGTTTTTAAATAAATGAATAAATAAATTGTATTCTTAAAAATCCAAGATCAATAATTTCCAATAGCTTTGTACAATCAGACTATAGTATGTACGTTTGCAAAAACAATTTGTTCAAGGTCATTTGTTTCAGCGGAATTGTTTTCATGTAATCGGTACGTGATCTGATATAGTACGAAAACACAGCTATTGCGAGGAAAAGTCTAGAATGTTTTCAGCAACGCTAATGATCAACGGATAAGGTCCATCGAAGATGCGCGAGGAATCTCTATTGTTGTTGTTCCAAACTTTTTCATTTTGATTGTTCGAAATTGATCTTTCTTGACCACAAACCGTTTTTTTTGTCCGCTAGGCGAAAGTGATTTATTCCACTAGTTTGAAATCTGGAGGCCAGTTTCATTTTGGTGCGGATTGAGAATTTTGCTGTGGAGAAAAAACTCAGAAGCGAGAGAATGTTGTTTCGAACGTTATGAACGTTTATTTAATATCAATACCCAGGAATGCCATCATTATATTATAATAATAATATATATTCTTGGACATCCAAGGCATGTAATACATGATCAGTTTATCACAATTGGAACAGCAAAAGAATAATATAACGGTGCAAATGACCGAAGTGTATGTATACGTCGTACAGAACGATTGCAATCTTGGAAGCGCATGGTAGATCTAAGCTTAACTTGGAGCTCTGTGATGATTCGGAAGAAAAGAAAAAGTTTTAAGCGAATTCTGCGTATCCATAGTGGATCAATGTCTAGTAGATTGCATCTCATTTCATAAGATGAAGGATTAGAGTAGCCTAACATGATTTCGCTAATTCTACGTTGAAGGCTTTCTTAGAGAATACAGTCACGCTCAGCGATGTGAGAGTAGGCTATAATACAGTAGTCAAGAAGCGGTAATACTTTAATCTCTATATAAACTTAGTCTGCTATCACGAAGGAGGAATTTTCGATTTATCAAACCAAAATGCTGTCTAGCTCTTGCTATGAGAAATCTTACTTGTTCGTTGAAATTGAAAGATGAAGAATATTTAAATCCTAAGTCTTTGATTTCGTTAGAAGGTGTGAGTGGTGTATTGTTGAGAATAATACTACCGGGGGGTATTGAGCAGCGTATACCCATTAATTGCGTCTTCAGAGCTGAGAATTCTAAACCCTATTGTGAGCCCCAACTTGAAAGGGTTGAAAGATCGTCGTTGAGAGAGTCTATAGCCTGTTATATCTCTATGGCTGGAAAAGCTAAAACAAGTTTAATATCATCCGCAAAGATAAAAAACTTTGAGTTTTTACGAAATCTTGCACATCATTAATATATATATATATATATATATATATATATATACTATTATTATATATTATATTCTATAATATATATAAAAGGAGGGGGACCTAGTACGCTACCCTGAATAACTCCACTTGATATATGTTGTGTTTCAGAGGATATGCCATTAACGGAAACGGAGAAGATGCGATCAGAAAGATATGAACAGAACCAATTGAATAGGGATCCGGAAATACCAAGTGATGATAATTTTCGAAGAAGAAGGGAATAAGGAACCTTATCAAATGCTTTCGTAATGTCTAAGAAAACTGTCAGTACAGCTAATCAATGATCTATGGAGGCCGTTATATGGTCCAAATATTGCAGCTGACAGGTAATGCAGGACTTCTGATTCAAAAAGCCATGTTAAAATGGAAAGAAAGCGTTTGAGCCCAAGTAAGCTAATAATGCGTTCTTGATCAACTTTTCGAATAGCCTAGAGAGAAAAGGTGTGTGATTAATTGGGCGATAATTACTGACGATGTGCGCATTCCCCGTTTCAAGCCGAGGTGCAATGACAGAATGTATTCATTCGATGGGGAAAATACCAGATTTAATAGAAAGATTAAACAGGTTTAATAAAATTAAAGGTATGTCATCTGTATTTAGTTGCAAGATTGCTGGAACAAAGCCCACAATATCAGGCTTGTAAAAAGCTTTGCTTCGCCGACACATTGCGCTAACTTCTTGTAAACTGAAGGATAGAATCCATACACATTGAATTAATATTTTGATTTGAGAGTACAGGGTATACTGGTATTGAATGACTGACTAAAATAGTTCAGAAAAAGCTTACTTATTGCTGAAGAGTCCGATGTTGATGATTCCCTACCATCATCGTTGAACACAAGTGTAGAAATTTCATGTTAACTTAGCTTATATCGTCAGGTAGAACATTTAAATTAAGTAGATTGCGAATTTTTTCTATCGTAAGGAATGAAGCTTGTTGTGATTTGAATTCATTTAAAGAGGAACTGAGTCTTATATATTTTGGAAGGAGATTCCACAGTTTAGCATATTTAGTCAAGAAGAAACTATTCCTTACTTTAGTGCGAAACCTTGGTAACTTAATAGTTTTTTCACTGTTTCTCATGCTATATTTGAAATCATGCCATATATGAATATTCGAACGTATTTCCATATTATCCGTTGACAGTGTTCTAAAGAATAAGATGAGGTTATGCTTAAGTCTGCGAAACCATAGGGAGTCGAGTTTCAGTTGTATACATCTTTCTCTATAGGATTGTTTGGTAGTATAACCGATTATTGATTTTGAGAAAGTACGTTGTATCTTTTCTAAAACTATGCTATCGGTTTTATTTATATTAGTATATATTATGTTACAATAGTCAAGATAGGAATGGTGAATAATTTATACATTTCTAGTTTACAATGAGGCTGGATTATAGATCTGTGTATAGTATTCATACTTTGTCTGGTTTTAGTAATAAGGTGGCGTATCTGTTCGTTGAAAGTGAGTGATGAGGAATATTGAACTCCGAAATCACGCGTGCTGTCAAACATTTGATTTGATTTATTGTTTAGAAGGATTGAGTTATTTTGTATCGTGCATCTTGTAGGCATTGAATTAGATTTTGATTTTGAAAGCGTAAGACCATTATTTTTTGCCCAATCTGCAAGTGCAGCTAAATTATTGTTTAGTCGAGATATATAAGTTTGCGCTCGATTAGCTGGGAAAGTGATAACAACTTTCATGTCATCAGCGAATAAGAACAGTTTGCTATGCGAAATGACGTTATGTATGTCATTTATATATATAAGAAATAGTAAGGGGCCTAATACGCTACCTTAAATCACCCCACTTAGAATAGGTAGGCTGCGTGATCTACGGCCATTTACTTCAACAGAGTAAGTGCGATCAGTAAGAAAAGAAATTATCCAGGAAAGAAGATTACCACCGATGCCATGTGATTCAAGTTTCAAAAATAATATCTTATGAGGAACAGTGTCAAATGCTTTAGTTATGTCTAGAAAGACAACTACAACTGCCGAACCTTCCTTAATAGATTACGTAATATAGTCAAGGTATTCAAGCTGACATGTAATGCATGATCTTTCATTTAGGAAGCTATGTTGAGCTCTAGAGAAGAAACTTGGAGATAAGTGATTTAAGATAGCTTTTTTACTATTTTTTCAAGTAATCTAGATAGTATTGCTGTGTGGTTAATTGGGCGATAATTTGATACCGTGTGCTTCGAACCAGATTTATGTCTAGGTGTAACGACAGAGTGTTTCCATTCTAAAGGGAAGATTCCAGATTCGATTGAAGTGTTAAATAAGTTCAGTAGAAGAAGTTTGAAATCGTCACCACAGCAACTCACAGACTCTGTGTCACGTCGAGCTCTTATTGATTGGAGTCGATTTGGTCCGTTGTGCAAATGTTGCCAAAAGGATTCAATAGCCAAGCCTGTTAGCCTCGTTGATTGTCAACAAATAGTTTCTATTGATATAAAGTTGAAGGATCTTGACGTTTGTGTTGTCGGTTGTTCTCGGGAAGCTGAGTAACCTGAAACTGAATTAGCTTAGTCGGATTTTGTGACTGATTGTCAAAAATGGTTTCTATTGATGTAAAGTTGAATGATTTTGACGTTTGTGTTGTCGGTTGTTCTCAAGAAGCTGAGTTACCTGACACTGAATTAGCTCAGTCTGATTTTGTGACTGAATCTCCTGACAATAATTCGGATCAGATGGAGAGCACGGCTGGCTCACCTGACACCAAATCAGCCCAAATAAAAAGTAAGCCTGATTCACATGACACTTAATCAGCCTTAATTGGGGCGACAGATGGTCAGCATGACAATCCGTATGATTGGCGCAAGCCGTTCGGCTGTATACCTGATGAACCATTTGTGTTTCTAAACCCGGATAAAATAATATTTTGTAGATTAGACTTGTTTAGATGGCGCGAAATGTCGCTGTTTGAGGATGCAATACACAAGGCTCGTTCGGGTGGGATAGCATACATAAGCTTCTTATAGGAGAGAGTGGCAGAACCGAAGGACGTGGTGGGTCTTAGTCTAGCAAACTTTTTCCCTGTAAAAAGCCACATGTGTCCAGTGATTGTGATGCGACATGGCGTGTGTGACTCACCGCTAAATAAAGTCACTTGCTTTATTCTATTGTGCCTTTTTTGCTTTATGGATTGCAGGTTGCAGACACATTAGCTAAGTTGATTACACTTTTAGACTTCATGGAAGAATTTGACTTTTGACTTTTTTCGACTTTTATACAATTCCGATTTTAGTGACTTGAATTTGGGTTTCGTTAGTTTTCTCTTCAGAATTTAGAACTTGAACTTTGCTTTTTGTAATTGTCTTATTAGAAATCTCCTGTTTACATATTTGGTGAAGCTTTTGTTTCATTTCATTGTTTATGCCATTGCCGGTCATTGTTGTTGAATTTGGTTGCCAATTTGGGCACTTGTAATTGGCTTGTATTTTGACACCACTTTTGGGTGTCTTGTCTTTAAAAGACATCTTAGATGGCAATTTTGGTAACTCCTTTCATTCAATTTATATCACAGGTCGTCATTGAACTTGTTTGCATTTGATATAATTGATTCTGGAGTATTTCGACTCCACTGTTTGCTGTACGTTCCTGTACAGTTGATGTTTGTATAATTATTTATGCTGTAATTGTTGCTAATTACAGTACGGTATAACATCCGAATTGTTGTTTTGAATTTGTCGAACTAATAAACGGGTGAAATACGCGATACTCACGTCACTGACGTTACAACCATCTCAGATAACGAATCGTCGTCATTGCGTCTGACGATTTCTCCCCTGTTGACATTGTTGATGGTAAGGCCATGCTTTATAATATCGGCAGTGCGAGGGAGGCTTCGACATTGGACTTCTGTGAGGATTGCTTGATGGACGTATTCTTCAATGAGTAATAACATTGTCGACGTACAGTCTTAATGGCAGTGGAGACACAGTCACTGGATTGAAGTCTGAATCTTGCTGTAGGTTAATCAACCGTCGATGTTCATCTCCAATCGTGTAGAGTGTGATGAAATTTTTTTGTTCGAGCCTATTTAACAGTCGCGTGCGCACATATGCAAAGCGTGACTTCAGACTTCTAATAAGGAACAGGAACTTGAACTGATTGTCGGTTATTGACAAAAGCTTGAAACGTTCGCCTTCATGATTGACGTTGCCGAATCGCGTCAGAAAATTTGCCGTTCCGTCCGGTACCATATTGAGGCAGCGATACCGAAAACTAAACAGAGATGTCTGAACATTTGAACATCGTCGTAAGGATCAGACTGTCTCCTCAAAGATGCGCTTTCATGGTTCCAGTGGAAGAATAAGGTTGCAGTATTTGTCCAACACTGCTGCACCCATTTTGTTTAGCAGTAATGTGACCTTTGCCCTATCTCCCACTACACTGAGGTCGACACGGAATATATATTCACATAGCTGAGACCAAGTGTCGAATGTGACGTTGGCCTCGGGATCGAAGTGGAACTCGCTAATTGTCGAGGCCAGGGAATCAGCTGATAGAGGTTTAAAATCACTTGTTGAGGCTTGTCCAGATTGCGTCACATCGAGCAGGGATGCAAGTAAATGTCGTTACGAAAACGGATAACCGTTAGTCGATATTTTGAAATTATTTCGTCGCCATATTTTCATGATGATTGCGGATGTTGTGGTAGAGACAGTCGTTTCATTTTTATTATGCTTTCATAGTTACGGCAAAAACTCTAGATTCGCTAACAGACTGGTTCGGACGGAAGCACGAGTGATTTGATTGTAAGTTTATTGCTGAAATACAAGAGAATTAATGGCATGCTGAAAGAGGGGAAAGAGGTCTTATGTGTGTTGGCCTCCGTTGGTCGATGTCGACCATGGATGTACATCACAATCCCATAAATCTCATGTTTTACAGCTTTTTAAATGACTAAACAGCCCGCTTCGAGAGAAACAATCTCTCCCGCAGCGATTGCAACGATAGTCAAAACTCTGTTGTATTGCATCAGTTGCACGCCAGGGACGTGATCTGCGTTCAGCAGCCAAGAGCTGTATCTGCTCCTCCTCAGCTTGCAGACGACGCTTTACACAATGATTTTAATATGAGCGGTCAAGAGCAAGTTTTTCCCAACTCGCCGGGTCGATGCCAAGAGCTTTCATATCTCGTTTGCAAACATCTTCGTACCGCAAGTGCGGTCTGCCCAATGGTCCACTTCCTAATTGCAACTCACCGTAGAGTAGAACTTTCGGAATACGACTATTTTTCATACTATAGACATGACAAAGCCACCGCAGGCGCCGCTGACATAATAGGGTGAACATGCTCTGTAGACCAGCTTTTGAAAGCAATTCAGCGTTAGTGTCATGGTTTTTACTTGCTTGTGCTGTACACCTCTTGCATACAGTTAATAAACTTTCGTACTTACATTTAAACACATGTACTCTCATTCTAGATAAGTAAAGCGTTACTTATTCTATACAAACTTGATTTTTTTAAACTTAATTCTTATTATATTCTACAACGTTCCAATTTTGTTATCTCGAACACAATGGATCCAACATTACGGCCAAGATTCTTTGACGCCGATTCAAACTCACCAGATGCACCTAAACGCTGAAATCATTGGTTTCGCACGTTTATTACTTATCTGAACTCAGTGGAACCTTCCAAATTTGACAAACGCGAAACGCTCATTTATTTTTTGGATCCTCTGGTGTATTATAATATTGAGGAAAGTGCCGATTACAATTCTGCAATAGATGCTTTGCGACAACTTTATATCCGCTCGAAAAACATTATTTATGCTAGATATCTCTTGCGAACGTGCAAGCAAATACCTGACCAAGACGTTGATAAGTTTTGTTAAAACTAAGGTCATTGGCCAAAGATTGTGAATTCAAAACTGTAACTACAGTAGAATATCAAAACGAATGTATCCGAGATGCTGTGATACACGGTATTCAGTCCTCTTCTATTCCTGAAAAGCTATTGGTGTTGGATCCTTTCACCTTCCAAAACCTATTTGTAATATTTCATGTGAATTTTGAAATCCAAACACTTTCCTTTTTTCTTGTTTCTTACTGCACTTTTGTTTTACTCTTTCTCTTTGAATAATTTAATTTCATTTTATCTGCGCCATTTTCCCGTTTGGACTCGTGTGCGTAACGTGATACGCGCTCGATATGGTTTTTGACATTGACCCGGATTTTTACCCGGTTGATCCCAATATTTGAGGTATGTTTTCACTATATTTTGATTGCCTCAATACAGTACCGCTTTTATATACAAATCCGCTTTGGGTTCTGATATACCTCTGGGATTTTGCGCGTCACTCAACTTAGGACGTTTCATTGATTGTCAAATACAATCAAAAATTGGCGCAGTCGGAACTCAGTCTAAACGGAGCACACAGACTTGCAAGATCTTTCGAATTAGCTCACAAGCAGTCAGTCATATACAGGTAATCAGCCCCTCTCATGTTCAGCGATCCAATCCACACAACAGAAACCGAACGAGCCCTCACCACAGTATAATCTGTGTGGCGATAATACCACTGCTTTATCAACAGCTATGCACATATTTTATTTCGGTGGTTATACCCGACATCCTCGTTCAAAATGCCCTGCACGAGAGGCACTGTACAATCTTTGTGGCAAAAGAGGTCACTTTTAGCGCGTATGTCATTCGAAAAATAAACTCAATCATCATACAAACTGCGCGTTGATTCCAGTTTTATCATCTATATCTATTGTTGCTGCACCTGCTTGCTTATCCCGCACTATCACAACTGTTAAAATCAACGGAATCTCCCTCGGTGCTCTTGTTGATACTGGGAGTTCTTGTAGTTTTATCAGCTCTAACATAGTAAATTCATACAATTGAAAAGTTTACCCAAGCTCTTCAGTGGTCAAAATAGCGTCTATGACACTCTCTCGTCGAACGATGGGTTATTGTTCTGTATCCATTCAATACAGATGTGCCCTATATAAAAATTTCTAACTATTCGTACTTCCTAATCTCTGCACTAAAGTCCTATTTGGACATGACTTCTTTGTTTTGCACTCGGAGATCAAATTCCATTTGGTGGTGATCGTGATGCATTTACCCTCTACTGCTTGACTGCTGCAAGCGGTAAATCTCCCTCACTCTTTACGAAATTGTCACCAGCTTGCAAGCCTATTGCAACCAAATGGAGAAGACATTGCCCAGATGATGAACAATTCATAAGAACTGAAGATGACCGCTTGTTGCAAGAAGGCATAATTGAGTATTCTACGTAACCATGGAGAGCCCAAGTGCTTATCACAAAGAATACGAACTACAAACGTCGAATGGTCGTGGATTACAGTCAGACCATCAATCAGTTTACATATTTGGATGCGTACTCATTGCCGCGTCTTGATGAAATGATTGAAGAGATCTCACGCTTCGCAATTTATAGTACTTTCGACCTTTCATCTGCTTACCATCAAATTCCGATAGCTGCAACTCACCGAGCATATACCGAATTTGAATCTTCTGGTAGCCTATTCCAGTTTTGCTGCATACCGTTCCGTGTTACAAATGGTCGAGTTCCTGATTTCAACTCGCCATAGAGTCGATCTTTCGGAATACAACCATTTTCCATTTTGTAGACATGGCCAAGACACCGCAAGCGGCGCTGTCGTAGTAGGGTGAACATGCTATCTAGAACAGCTTTTGAAAGCACTTCAGCATTAGTCACTTTGTCCATCCACAATATGTTCAAGATACGACGGATGCTCTGTAGATGGAAAGCATTCAGCTTACGTTCGTGTCTTGCGTGGGTGGTCCAGGTTTTGCTGTTGTATAGTAGAGCATTTAGTACGCACGCGCTGTATACCATCATCTTTGTGTTTAGAGTCAGCTTGCGGTTACCCCAAACACTAGAGTTTAATCGGGACAAAATTACAGCTGCTCTGCCAATCCGCTTATCAATCTCCGCATCTAGCGAGAGGTTATCCGCAATGGTTGAACCAAGATATGTGAAATGATGTACTATTTCAAGCTGACAGTTTCCAACAGTGATGATTGGTGGCGATACAGTCCCTTGACCAAGTACTTTGGTCTAGCTCATGCTGATTGCTAGACCCAAGTATTTGCATGCCGACGAAAAACAGTCCATTAGCGAGTGTAGGTTCTCTTGAGAGTGAGCAATAAAGGCTGAATCGTCGGCAAACAACTGGTCACGGAAGGTAATTATGGAAAAAGTGATGCGAATTGTAATGCAGTTGTCATTAAAAATTGAAAAATAAATTATATATGCAATAATTCATGTTCTTACGGAAAGGTTGGTTAAGAAGATTGAAAGGGAACATAAATCCATGGGAATAAGAAAATCTAAGAAATTGTGGGTAATGAGAGAGGGTGTGGCTAATATCAGGGAGTAGGCAGTGGGTTGCTGTGCTCCAATACTCTTGAAGAATTATCGACGAATCGAACCAAAGTTTGTTCACCAGCCGGATTTTCGTTATCTGCAGGAGAATGAATCGCACACGGAACAAATCTCAGGCGGATAGGTTTCGAGCCAATTACAGTGATGTTTCGTTATTCGAAGACTCTGGAATATAATGAAAGATTTTCTCTTCACCAGCACGGTTAGAGGTCATCAAAGTAAAATAGTATATCATTTAAGAAATAAGAATGTACATTAAAAAACAATGTTTTTCAGTTTTTTAGTTTAGTTTTCATTTTTTGTAGATTTTTATTATTTTGCAAGTTAAGATAAAAAATGAGACATTTCTAGTCCTCATGAGAAATAAAAGACAGTTATATACATAATGGTGTATAGAAAATGTTATCGAAAGCAATGTTGAGATTAATCTGTGTAAAAGTATTTCTAGGGTCCGGTAACATGACACTTGGATGGCCAGTTATCCAGAGAATACTATTTTATCTCATGATATACTAATATATGCAGATATATAAGCAGATAACGGTTAAGGATATGGTCATATGGTAAAAATGATTATGAAACGCACGGTTACGATGAAGATGTGTAGCAACATATCTATGGTCCGGTAACCTGACACTTGAATGGCCAGTTATCCCGAGAATACCATAAGACATCATGATATACTAATATGTGGAGAGAGATGTTGAATTAGAAACCTGGGATCCCATGATAGTAAACAATATCTAGAGTTTATCTTAGGGATTCGGGATAGTGAGTAAACGGTAAGAGTTTCTACAAGCGTTTTAAATTTTCCTGTAGATGAGCACATACGGAAATGTAGAGGAAGAGAATTCCAAAGTTGTGCATATCTAATTGAGAAGTTACGTCTAACTTTAGCGCGAGACAAAGGGATATTCAATAGCCTTGTTCGATTACACAGATCATATTGAATATAATAGCGAAAGCGCATGCCAGACTGAAGCTTAACTCGCTGTTGAGTAATGATTCGGAAGAAAAGAAGCAGATTCAGACGAATTCTGCGTAGCCATAGTGGTTCGACACTCAGCAAATTACACCTTTCATGATAAGGCAGAGGGTTAGAATAACCCAAAGGTATTTTGGTGAAAGTACGTTGATGTCTCTCTAAGAGAAAAGAATCACGCCTCTCCATGTGGGAATATATGATATTAAAATAATCAAGAATTGGCAGGACCTTCATTTTATATAGTGCAATTTTATATTCGCGTAAGAGGAATTCATGGTTAATTAAACCAAAGTTTTGTCGTGCTCTCGTAAGGAGATGTATTGCTTGCTAAATAAAGTTCAGAGAAGAGGAATACCTAAATCCGAGATATCTAACTTTTGCAGAAGCAGTTATGGTTGAGCCATTTAATGTATGTGTGTCACAGGGGATTAGGCAGCGTAATCCCATATAGTGTCTTAGGAGCCGAAAATTCTAATCATCCTTGATAGCTTGATAGAGATGCAAGATCAGTATTGAGGGATATCAGAGTTTGTGGCATTTCATTAGGTGGAAATGATAGGACGAATTTTATGTCATCAGCGAAGATAAAGAGTTTAGAGTGGTTCACAACACTTTGCAGATCATTAACATAGATAAGAAAAAGAAGGGGGCCTAGAACGCTGCCCTGAATTACGCCACTTGGAATCGGCTGATTAGGTGATGTAACACCGTTAACGCTAACTGAAAAGGTGCGATCAGACAGAAAAGAATAAAACCAGTATAATAAAGGCCAATGAATACCTAAATATGATAACTTTAAAAGGAGTAGCGTATGTGGAACCCAATAGAAAGCCTTGCTTATGTCTAGGAATACAATAATCACTGATAATCCTTGGTTTAGTGATCTGGTTATGTGATCTAAATATTCTAACTCGCAGGATGCACAAGATTTCTGGTTTAGGAAACCATGTTGGACTGGGGAGAACGCATCTGGGCCAAGGTAGTCCAACAAAGATTTCTTAATTAACTTTTCAAATAACCTAGAGAGAATGGGAGTGTGATTAATAGGGCGATAATTCGTAACGAGGTTCGAATTACCAGATTTTAAACAAGGGATAATAACCATGTGCTTCCAATGAGTTGGAAAGATTCCGGATTTGAGAGAAATAATAAAAAGATTTGATAAGAGTAAGGAAAAATCTTAACTGCTGTTGTGTAAGATGGCTGATATAAAACCTACACCATCGGGCTTGTAAGAAATTTTACTTCGACGGGAAATATCTTTTACTTCTTTTAAAGTTAAAGTGAAGGAGTAAACAGTATTTGAGGGAATGTTATTGTTTGCCGGTGGATGGTAAATGTTATTATCAAATGAGCTGCTGAAGAATGAAGAGAAAGCCTGACTTATTGTGGGCGGGTCAGTAGTGACTACATCCTTATTATCTTTTTGATAAATAATTGAAGAAATGTCACGTTTTAATGAGATACATCTATTCTTCGTGGGACAATTCAAAGACTTAGTCTTTGAGTCACTGCTTAAAGCCTTTCTTTCTTGGCGCTGTAGGAGACGAATTTTAATACCTGGGAGAGAGTTACATAGCTCATGTCGGCGTATAACATAGAAGAAGTCAAACTTATGATTCGCAAAAGTAGAGAGACGAGCAATATTTTTTCGAGAAGGGTTACGGGGTTATGTTTACTTCTCTTAATATGAGAGGTAGACGAAATCCAAAGTCATGCTAAGAGGTTATCATGAAAAATCGAAGAAATACGATTAAAGTCTGAAGAAAGAAAAAATTCAGTCCAGTCGTTGTCTCTGAGAAGATTCGAAAACTTAGACCTATTGATATAAATTTTCTCATCATTGTGAATATATGCCGGCTTCCGAAAAAGGCGCAGAACGCAAGTTACCATATTGTGGTCTCAACCGGGCAATGGAACTAAAATTTCAACGTTGCTGGGATCAGTAGCTAGAGTGAAGATCAGGTCTAAAATGCTGAATAGTCTTGTAGTCTTACTCACAGATTGTGTGAAACCTAAAAGATTAATCGTTTTAGCGAATGCTGGAAATTTATTCGAAATGTGGGGGTATTTACAGCTGATGCATGGCATGTTGAAATCCCCAGCAATGATTTTATTGCTGAGCGGGGCAATGGATGCCTCAGTTAATACATTTAAAGGCTTATCAATAGTGTGTGTGGAAGGAGATGGTGGGTCATAGATGCACCCTATGAGAGCATCAAGAGAGGGTATGGTGATCCAAATTGAGTCAACTAGATCTTCTAACATATGACAACTGTATATTTCTGCCGGAAAATCTGTATTAACATAAATGAGAATACCACCACCACGGGTGTGGATCCGGTCCTTACGAAACATGAAATAGTTGGCTAGTTCAATTGAAACGTTGGGAACGTCATGAGATGTCCACGTCTCTGTGATGAGAACTATTTCGTACGGGTTTGAGATCAAGAAATGTTGAAGGGTAGGAAGCTAAGAGATAATCGACCGTGCATTAAATAATAGAAGATTAATTTTAGGATACTTAACATGTGTAACCGAAAGTGATTTACATGATTTGTTCGAAATTGATGGTGTTAACTTAAGTAAGGGTTTTGGTAATGAAGAGGGAAATTTTGCAGAGGAAACTTTTGCAACGGTATATACCTGGTTTGAAAAGGGTCTAGGTAGGTATTAAACAGGTTCCCATTCGTGAAGGGACGCTGATCTAAGGTACCTGACGCGTATTAAAGTGGTAAATGGTAGGGTCTTGAAGAAAGATAGTGAGGACGTGAATGCTTAGGAAAGAAAGGACTATGGGAAGGAATAATTGGGCCAAATGGGTCAGATGTGACCGGGAAGTGTCTATGGACGGGGTGATAAGTGTATAAACCATGGGGTGGTTTATATTCATCAAAGTTTAACTTGGCCCTATGCATACTATTGATGTGTGGTCCACCTCGAAGTAGTGGCGAATTTGCCTTGAATGCAGGAAGCACGAGTTTTTTAGTAGATTTAACTGGCGATCGAGCTGCGGGACGTACATCTGCAGTGACCGTTTTAACAGTGGTGAGATTGAATTCATGGGCAGGAGTTGTGCTATCATTGCACGAAAAAAATAAACTTTCTTACCCTTGAAAATTTACCATCCTTTATTAAACGGAAAAATGTTCGAAAATTCCGCTTGATAAGGTCATTTTTATAATTTATTTATTTTGTACACATTGATAACCTGATCATGTTTTGCATGCCTAGAATATAGTATTATTATTATTATTATTATTATTATTATTATTATTATTATTATTATTATTATTATTATTATTATTATCAACTAAAACTTGTAGCCGGACCTGTAAGACATTAGCAAACAATTTGCTTACAATATTTGGAAGGGAGATTCCTCTGTAATTGTTGCCGTCGCCTCTGTCACAATTATTCTTGAATAGCGTGATTATCTTTGTGTCTCGCATCTTTTGTGGGACACCCCCCTCCTGCCAGCACTGAAGAATCAAACGGTGAAGAGATTGGAATAATGGTGCTCTACCGCATTTGATGAGCTCAGGTGGAATTTCCTCATCACCAGGGACCTTCGCATTCGCTGAGCGGTCGATTGCCCTATTGAGCTTACCAAGAGTAGGAGGGGTATCTAGATATTCAATGGTCGCCAACCGCTCAATATTTATAAGTGCATGTGGTAGAACCGTACAGTCCCTGGAGTAGGGAGATGAGAAGTGCTCTACCCATCTTTCGATGTGTTGAGTTTTGTCGACAATCGGGTTGCCAGATCAAGACTTAATGGAAGCCGTTTTAAGTTTGTTTGTGCCAATGGCTCTCTTGATCCCATCATACATACCGTGAAAATTTTCAGTATCCGCAGCTTTTGGATATTGAGGCTAATTTCAGTCCAATAGTCGTTTGGACATCGCCTTGCAGTCTGTTGAACCTTATTTCTAGCTGCTCTTAGAAGTCGTAAGTTTTTATCTGTTGGCATACCTTTGAACCTCAAGATTGCTGAGCGTTTCTCATCATATACTGCAGTCATCTCAGAAGCTTTTGCTTCGAACCAGTCGCTCGTTCGAGCTTTCTTCGGACCAAACGTGGAAAGTGCGACTTGGCATATGCAGCTTTTTATCAATTCCTAGTTTTCTGGAGCAGATTCAAGTGGGGTTGTCTTGTTGCACTCGGTTGTGAAGGGTTTTGCTAATCTCGCAGTTAGATTGGGTTCGCACATGCGAGTGACGTCTATCCTAGGCTTAGCAGACAATTTAGTGCACTGAAATCTTGTGTGGGGAAGCTTCAGTTTTGCACAGACCAGTGAATGATCAGTGTCGCAGTCTGTGCTTTGATATGATCTGGTGGGAAGCACGCTTCCTATATTAGTTCGCTTAACAAGAATAGGATCAAGCTGATGCCAATGGCTAGAGCGAGGCTGTTTCCAAGAGACTTTATGCTGTGGTTTTGTTTGAATGAAAGTGTTACTGACACAAATATTGAACTGTGTGCCCAATTCTGAAAGGTGTTGTCTATTTTCATTACTTTTACATACATCAAACCTCCCGAGACAGTTTTGTCAAGACTCGTAATCTGCACCAACTCTGGAATTAAAATCACCCAATACCACTACACAGTTTTATGTTGCATGTTTTTGAGGACTGTTGTGAGGTTATGATAAGAAGCGTCTTTTTCAGCAGGCGTCGCAGAGAGCGTCGGTGCATAAACTTTGACTAACGTAATGGTACCAGTAATGCACCTCATATTTAAAGTCCAAATCCGTTCGCTCCCACTGCTGCTCGGTTCTGTTGCTTTTAATATGTCGTTTCGCACGGCAAACCCAACTATATGCAGTCAAGGCTCATGGGAGCCTCTTCCTTTCCAAAAGAATATGTAATCTCTTTCTGTTAGCTTACCAGTGTCTGGTAATCGCGTCTCTTGCAGGGCAGCCACGTCGACATTCAGCCTCTTTAGCTCATTCTTATTCACGGCTGACTTTCTTACGCCTCCGATATTCCAGTCGTCGTCATGAAATCCTGGAAGCATGGACCAGACGTTCCGTGTTCCCAGTTTCAGAACTGACATTTGTTGTTTAGTAGTTTGATTCGCTGGTGCAACAAAAATACAGTCTGCTTGTCGGTTGATTCCTAATCCCAATGCACCCAATGAGGATAGCAGACCTTGGCAAGACATGGGGCTGCCTAGTCTGAGGCGGGCGGTAGCCGTCCAATGAGACATGAAATTCTCTTCCACCGTAGAAATCAGCCCCCGGCGCTTTGCTGTACGCCAGTCGAGCCATAGCTCTTAACCGGCATCTGCTGCTTCCCGTGTTATTTTCCGCAGAAGCGGAATGGAGTGTCCTCTCCACTGGTGCGTTGTGATGTACTCCAGGACAGTTCAATATGGAGAACTAGCTGTTGCCCATGCAGCAAGTGCTCCCCCTCCACGGCAACCCTGGATCCAAAGGAACAGCTAGGCTGATACGTTTGGAAACGTTTGACTCCTGAAGCCTTTTCCATTATTGGTTGTAGTCACAAGGCAGTGAAGGTTTCAGATAGGGGTTTTTCTTCCCTTAGTTGGACCGCCTTCATGGAATTACGAGTTTCACCTGCCCGAAGCATGATGGTTTTGAGGCGCCAGTCAGCCGCCTTCGCCCTTTTTCCTGTCAGTAGAAGCAGCTCCGCCGGGTCACACAGGACCACGCGTGCAAGCCAGGAGCTGGACTTGGTTGTCGGAGGCTATATGAGACGCGTGCTATTTGAGCATTTTTTTAATTGGGAGCTTATCCCCCAAACCACCCCGGCGGTGACTGTGCGGCACTTTGCTTGGTATGAAAGCACAAGCTTGATCCAGGCAAAGCGCCGCACAGTCAGAGACTGCACGTTGGTATGTAGTGGACCAAAAATATGAGTCTAGCACTACACACAATGAGGCAAATGGAAAGAACTCACTAAAAGACCAAAGGAGCAAATGTCCAAATAAAGATCCAGAGAAGTCCAGACGGTCGGTCATGCAATGAAAATTAAACTACAACTAGGAGATGGATTGACTGGATTTGTGTTTTTCCTGATTTCGTGAGCGCTTACTCTGCATGTGTAACACGTAAGATAAGGTATACTTTTGATCAGGCCTCAAATTTGGTTAAGTTTGCCGTATGTACAGAACTCGGCAAAAATTGCGGAGGTAAAAGCAGTACCGTTATCTGACACCAAAATATCTGGAACGACTGAAAACATGACGGAGTTTAATGATGGTGGCTTCAGATGTGGTACAGTCCACGGGAAATATTTTGGGCCATTTGCTGTAGGTATCGATAAGGATTAAGTACTGTTGACCATCTATTGGTCCTGCAAAGTCTATATGCAAATGTGACCAGGGAGATTGAGATGGAGGCCAAGAAAAAGACTGTTTTGGGAGGAGATTTTGCTGACAATTGCGCACTAAATCTGAAATTTGCTGATCCAATCCAGGCCAATAAACATAGCTTCGTGCTAGTGCCTTCATGCTATTAATACCTGGGTGCACGATGTGCAATCGTGCAGCATTTCTGTGCTGTACGGCTAACATCGTGCTAAATTGATTGGCCAACGGTCGTGAGCTGCATGCTGAAATACGCTGTAGTCTCACTAACATTTCTATTTCTATTTCTCCCGTTTGCGCCGAGGACTGGACCCCGTGCGCCGAGATGGACCTTGACGTGGTTGCAGCGGGCTGCGGGCCTCGATGATCCAGAGCTATAATGGGGTGATGTCTTCGTGGCATTTCAGAGTTAATCATACCAGGTTGGTCAATGGTGAGAAGCCAGACAAACACAGTCTCCTTGTCTCCTTGTCCCTCGCGGACATTGTATACCAGAAGAGGCGTATGAATCCGCAAGGATCACCGGATCGACTGGTTGGGATGATGTCGGGAGTCCCTGCTTGGTCTCTACCTCGCGAATGGCTTGTGAACTGTACCTACAGTATCCGGCCCCGATAGGTGCGATCCTTAATCTCGCTCCGCTGCCTTGCGGGTTAGGCTTTCGGGCCAAAGGCTTGAGGTGGGAGTCTTCAAGATCAACTCCTCTACTTCGGCCTGGGCAACCGGGTAGTATCACGCCCACACCCAAATTGATTGGGTGGCACTTTGTCATTTTTAAATGATTGTGTAAAAAATATATATTTCTCTCCTCCCCTCAGACCTGTCTAGGCCTGGGCAACCTGACAGTATCTTGCCCCACGTACAGTCTCTGACTGTGGCGGCACGTTGCCTGGATCAGGCTTGTGCCTTAATACGACTATACATACATATAATACCTGGATGTCAGTTGTGGAACTGAACCAAAACGTTTCGCTGCAATTGGTCGGGCACAACCACGCGATGAGCAAGCAATATACAACCATTGACTTCTGACAAAGAATAACGGCGTTGGTAAAAAGGCATGAGTTGGGCACCAGGGCGCTGTGACGGCCAATTGTTGGGGGACTCGTTGAAGTAGTGGATCATGGGCAATAGCTTCACAAGCCATGGCTGAAGTGACTGCAAGCGCACGGACTGATGTAGTGAGCACACTACTGACTTCTGACTCAAGAGTGATTGAATCGAAAACCGCATCTTCATTTGGTAGGTGGTAGAAGTCTATGAGTCTGGATAGAGCATCTGCATGTCCGATATGCTTGGTCAAATTTATATTTGATTGCAAAATCATATCTGAGAAGGATAGTGGCCCATCGTTGCAGTCGATTGGCTGTGTTAACCGGTATACCCTTTTGGAACCGAACACGCTCAAATTGGCTTGTGATCTGTCACAAGAGTGAAATGATATCCGTATAGCATTTTGTGGAACCTTTTAACAGCAAAATGATTGCCAAAGCTTCTTTCTCAATTTGTCCATAATTGACCTCTGCAGGTGTGAGAGATCTGGCGGCATGAATGATAGCCTTTTCACTTCCATCTGGAAAAACATGAGAAATGACAGCACCTATACGGTGGCTTGAAGCACTGGTGGTGACAACAATTTCCATTGATGGGTTGAAGTGCGTTTTTTCACCCGACAGACTGGATATAAGAACAAAGCCAGAATGGAACGTTGAATGATAGTCCAAGATTGAAAGTTATTTGGCCGAGAACGTGGCTTGGATATTATATGGCAACCACATAGTGTGGAGGTACAGAATAATAATGGGAATGTGCATGTTGAGATGGATTGAAGTTTGTTGTCATCGGCAAGTAAGACTATTTGAATGTAGTGGAAATGAGAGTTTGTTGCCGAGCTATCCATAACTTACCCAACAAAATCTGTCTTAAGTTAAACACAAGGATTAAACACATCTGTGAAGAGTTAGTGAGTGAAAATCATTAGGGCCGGCAAAGCTGGTTCTTCGCAAGCTTTACAGCGTGCGAAGGACATATTCAGGCGTTTAAAGGACTTCGGTGATTGTGGATGCCGAATCGTTAATTGATCTCCGCGATTCGGGTGCAAATAAATAGTTATTTTACGATCAATTGGCTTTCCGTCATTCTTCGTTAGGGGACAGTGAATTTTAGGGTCGACTTAGTTGATAGTCCTCCTTTTATGTGCTTCGATTGATTCTGGTCAAGCATTTGATGTTGCTTTTATCGGCTCCACTGCCGACTGCTCGTCAAATTGGAGGGCCTGAGTATAAAAGTGGGTCTTCTAAAGTGGATCGAAACACTCATTTCAGGGCGATCAAACCATCTGGAGGTAACTGGAGTTTATCTGTCTAGGCTTGGGAAACCTGACAGTATCTAAGCCCACGCGCAGGCTCTGGCTGTGCGAGCTCAGGAGTGCCACAGGGATCTGTTCTTGGCCCGTTGTTATTCAAGATATTTGTGAGCAACCTTCCAGACGCGGTAGCCATCGATTGTATTTTATTCGCGGATGATCTAAATCTGTGGGCCTCTGACAATTCCCGCGATGGCCACGAGCAACTGCAATGATCAGTTAATGACTTAGTCAGATGAACAAATAGCTGGTCACAGCCTATAAATTAGGAACAGTCAGTTGCCACGCCCAAAGGCTCTGGTGGCGTTGCGCGGAATACTTTTTGGGCAGTAAGCCTATTAGAGCAGTTACCGTCGGAAATGATTTAGTGATTCTGCTAATGGATTCCTTGAAGTCGAAGGAGACACTTGTCTGAGAATAGGCAGCGCTACCATAATGATCTGGGCCATTCGGCGCTCACTTTCGGCCCTTAGCTCGCGTAGGTTTTAGAGGCTCTTATCAGCGCACGTTCGTCAGCTGTTAAAATATTTGCTACCCGTTGAGTTTCCTCAGTCAAAGACGAAAGGTTCGATCTGCTCCTGACACCGCATCCTTCTCGACCAATATGGTGAAGAGTTTCTCAGCTAGTTGCGATTAGTAGGGGAATCAAAGACTCGTGAATATGATCGGAAGTTGCGAAAGCCCAGAAGGCTTAAGCTGAATAATACAAGCACGCTGTCGACGCCGGTGGTGAACGCTTAGAACTTGCTACTGAACGAGCTCCTGCCATACCATCCGAACAGCTTTTAAAAAGCGCATTGGATCAGCGTTTGTTGAGACGTTTGGACTGGAACCCTTTAGTGATGTTGTGGTGGTCCTCTACTCTCAAGATTTGCCTTCTCAGTAGAAGTCACCCATGTTTCTTGTGAAGATGCTTCAACTGGATTTTATTTATTCTGCGTTCGATCCAGAAGAAGAAAAACATAGCCTGCGCTACAAGGATGCTTTCGTAACGAAACGCGGTAATTGACAGTAGTGGGACGATGACGCTACCTCGTGATAATGGCACTCCTCAATTGAAGAGCGCCATCGTCGCGCCATATCCCTTGGAAGAGGAATCGTGATTGAGCTGCAGTGACTCGGACCGTGAAGATGAAACTGGATGCCTGGACATGTCATCCGTTCCAAAACGAATGTTTTATCTCCTGATGAAATTAATCCTTCGAAAACGCTACACCTTGAGGATAAAAACTCTTAAGTATCCTTAACCCCGGGAGCATGTCTCCGTGTAATAGTGCTCTTTTGTTCTATACAAACGCTTGTAGCATTATAAATAAATGGGCTGAACTCATCTTCAGAGTTGACGGCTGTGCAATCGTGCAGCATTTCTGTGCTGTGCGGTTAACATCGTGCTAAATTGATTGGCCAACGGTAGTGAGCTGCATGCGAGTACACGCTGGAGTCTCACTACCATTTCTATTTCTATTCCCCCCTCATCTGTCTAGGCCTGGGCAACCTGACAGTATCTCAGCCCATGTGCAGTCTCTGACTGTGCGGCACTTTGCCTGGATCAGGCTTGTGCTTTCATACATACACCCGTTAGAAAATTGTGTCACGGAATCATGTACCAGCTGGAATAGCTGACAGATTTAGGCCCGTAAGAAGCTATCGACCTCCTGGTAAGCTGGTAGGAGGCGCATTGCTAGTTCTCAATCATGCTGTTCCTATAGATGAAAGTATCTTTATCTATAGCGGTAAACTGTGTCTACCGCAGTCCGAACACTAATTTGGTGGAAGATGCTCTTTTGCAAATAAAGCTTTCGTCTCTATTGGCCATAGCACCGCGTGTTGTAAACCTTGGTGATTTTCATCACCCCGAGATAAACTGGGAGTTCCAAACCTCGCATGCTCCAGGTAACGCGAACGACTTTCGGGACTGGCTACACTCCCATGCACTTCACCAGCACGTAAACGAACCAACTAAAGGCCGAGTGTACAACGCAGTGGTGCCTGCTACACTCCTTTATTGCTGCGAAACCTGGTCTATCCGAGCGGAAGATGTCCATCGGCTTTCTGTTTTTGATACCCGTTGCCTGCGTAGAATTGCTTGCATTCGGTGGCAGCATCGTGTAACAAAAATAGATGTCTGCATGCGGGTGTTAGGACCAGGTGGCCAAGGACTGAAAGATATGCTGATGCTTGCTCGGTTGCGATGGTTGGGACATGTTTTAAGAATGTCTACTCACCGTTTACAGTACCGCACCTTATTCGCAGAGCCTGGCAGAAGCTGGGAGAAACGATCGGGTGGCCAGTCCATGACTTGGCGCGTTGGGATGAAGAAACTCACCATAGCGCTAGGCTCAGTTGGGCGTATTCGTTTGCCTGGATGGGGTCCAAAAGCTCCACCTAATAGTTGGCTGGAAACCCTACGCGATATGGCTACAAACCCAAGTCAGTGGCGCCAGTGTATTTTATTGTGTGTCATAATTTTTTATCCGGTATTATTTTATATAAAAAAACCAAAAAAAATCGCATGCAGTGAAACTACAAAATCAATCTGCATTTAAGTAGCTTTAACCCCGCGAGTCCGTCCCCATCTAATAGTGCTATTCTGTTCTATACAAACGCTTGTAGCATTAGAAATAAATGGATTGAACTCCTCTGTATAGTTGACAAAAATTTGGGTGTCACGGAATCATGGTTGTTTCATGATTACTATGTACCGGGTGCAATATTTGACAGGTTTAGTGTCGTAAGAAGCGATCGACCTCTTGGTATGGCATGGTAAGAAAGCACAAGCCTGATCCAGACAAAGTGCCGCACAGTCCGAGACTGCACGTGGGTTAAGATACTGTCAGGTTGCCCAGGCCTTGACCTCTTGGTAAGCTGGCGGGTGGGGCACTGCTCCTTATTGATCATACTATTCCATTTGAGAAAAGTATTTCTCTTTCTACGACGAACGTGCAGATAATATCTGGCTTGCTTATGTATGTATGCATGCGTATAGTGGTAAGCTGCGTCTACGTAGTCAGAACACTAGTTTGGAGGAAAATGCTCTGTTGTAAATAAAGCTTTCGTCTCTTTTGGCCATAGCACCACGTGTTGTAATCCTCGGTGATTTTAATCACCCTGAGATAAACTTGGTGTTCAAAACCTCGCATGCTCCAGGTAATGCGAACGACTTTGGTAACTGGCTACACTCCCATGCACTTCGCCAATATGTAAACGAACCAACTAGATTCCGCGAGGGTCAGTCTCCATCTACTCTCGACTTAGTTATTTCAACATCTGAAAGTGGTATAGAAAATGTGGCCACGTTTACAGATGCCGGACCGCCAACTTTCGAAACGGATTCTTTTTGCGACGCCACATCCCAATTGGCGTATTTATCGTGCTGACCGAACCGTCGCGTGACATAGACAACCAAAAACCCTTACTGGTAACCTTGCTAAGGTTGGCCCCTGGTTGCCAAGCTGGGGTCCCTGCGATCAGATATTGCAGTGATTAGTTTCGCTTCAAGATATGTCCCGAAACCTTGTTTAGTGGTGGTCTTGGAGTGTTTGTTTAACCTTGTATGTTGTCAAGTGTGAGTGACTAGGAAAGCTGCCGTCCTGATATCGCTCTACTCATTCATCAACCTTGATTGAATGCCTGTTCCGTTTGTTTTGTAGGCACCACATCCTAGTTTGTTTGTGTTTACTCTAATATAGAATCTGTAGCTATTGAAGCACCTCCCTTCCCCATATTTTAGGATTTTACTTTTTCATTGTTATATAACAGTTGAGCATTCGATACTTACTACCGGTTTAATTCTGTTTCTGACGATGACGGCCCGTTATGAACTGTAACCTGGAAATCTATTTATTCTAGCTGGCACGGTTAGTCGTGAGTGTGTAGATTTGAAGAGCTTCCTGTTGTCTATTTGATCACTTGACAGTCGGTGTAACTCTAAATGCCAAATTGTACGAATGAGTTTGCTGAAATACATCGTATTCACCTAATATATATTTTTATAATCACACTCTGGCCAAACTTCGGATACCATACTCATCTGTGAAATCACAAGCCTGATCTAGGCAAAGTGCCGCACAGTCAAAGACTGCAAGTGGGCTATTTTACTATCAGGCTGCCCAGGCCTAGAAAGGTATGAAGTGAGAAAATGGTATTGAGACTGCAGCGTTTCCACATGCAGCTCATTATCGTTAGCACAGTGTTATCTTCACAATACAGAACTACTAACTGGTAGCACATTCATGTTGGCACCAACATCATTTTTAAGATTACACCTGAATAATGTAGCAAAATGTTGACCACCTGCCACTTGAAGCTCTGTCAATTAGCCTACGCTTGGCATCTAACAGTAACATACTTGACTAGTGGTCGGGTGGATCGATTCCAAACCCATGATTAGTGATAACATTTTGAATTAAACTGGTATCTTTGTTTGGAGACAACTTCATCCTTACTGCTGATTGTGTTGGGGACAACACTTGTAGCCCGTACACTTTATATTTATAGCATATACTAAACGAAATGCCATTGGTTTTCTCTACAAAAACCAACTATACAGCGTGTCCTTTCTAGCTACTTACTTACTCAGTTCCGCCTTTGCTCCCGCCTGAGACATAGGCCGCCGACCAGATCTCTCCAGGCACCACGAGTCTGGACGAATCTCAACCTGTCTCCATGTCTTGTCCATCTGCTTGACGTCTGCAGCAAGGCATTTCTATGCCGTCCTCTCTTCCTCTTCTCTTGGGGGTTCCATGTGAGGGATTATCTGGTGATGTTTGATGCGAGTTTGCGGAGGGTGTGGCTAATTCATCGCCAGCGTCTCTGAATGATTATCTCCATATAGTATAAACTTGAAAAATGCTTTATCGGATGCACGTAGCTTTTTCATCTGCATCTTTTGCCGTACTTCAGCATTGTATGTATGTATGAAAGCACAAGCCTGATCCAGGCAAAGTGCCGCACAGTCAGAGACTGCACGTGGGATAAGATACTGTCAGGTTGCCCAGTCCTAGACAAATCTTTCAAACCATGCCAACTGATTATGTGGTTGCAAAGTTTGCACTGAGAATAACGAATTGATCAAAAGTATGTGATTGGATGAATATTTGATGTGGCAATCTCTCAACAGTTTTATGGATCTGGAAATAAAGAACTCTCGAAAACTTACCATTATTTCATTGAATTGTATTCCATTTTCTCCGTATTACCTTTGATTGTGTAAGAATTGCTTCCTTGCTTACCTCTATTTCGTGTTTCACAGTGGTAGTGTTTTGAAAGGAAGCGGTCTTGAACTCGGCAGTCGGATAGAATCTTTGTTCATATGTATATTTTCTTGTGTCGCACTTTTCCCTTTCGAGTAAAGCAACTCCCAAATTTTGTAAAGCCAATATACCTCAACGGTTTAATAGCCAACTGACAAACAAGTAATTACAGTCGGCTGTCAATGCGAAAGATTGATTTGATCAAGCTTACTTTTGTGCGAGTATCTCCACCTAGAGGATGAGTCGGCTTAAATGAAAGGTCTCGGGAATTTGGGTACAAAGCGGCGTCTCCAGCACCACTCGGCATTTGTTCGAGTCAGCTTCTCTAGCCTTGGCACAACCAAGTGCGACCTGCAAGGCAGCAGGGAGTAGCCAGACTCTGCTCAAGATTTTTCCTCAGGGTTTTCTCCCGAAGCAGTTCCCGTGGTCAAGTATCCCGCAAGGCAGCAGAGGTTTAAAATCAGGGTTTTCCTTTCCTTAGATGAAATGCCCTCCCAGGCTAACGAGCTCCATCTGCCCGAGGCAAACCGGTTTTCTGGCGCCAGTCACTCGCCCTTTCTCTTGTTGGTAGAAGCAGTTCCACGGGCTCGGAGAGCCACTCGTTCATGCCAGAAGCTGTACTTGGTTGTCAGCGGCTATTTAAGACGCGCGCCATATGGGATCATTTTATAGACAGTGGGAGCTTATCCCCACTGCCACCCCCGGCTATGACAACCTTTGGAACTCTCTAATTGTGGTTTCAACCCCAATTATAGGCCATGCACTTATACACGGCAGAAAACCGTATAGCTTATTTATGGTTCACTTAGAGTTGGGCGGGTAGACTTGCTTGGATTGGGCTCGATGAAAGGGAAGTGTTAAACAATGAACCGGCATTGTTTGAAAGGTTGCATCATTTCTATTTCTCTGTAAATCATGTTTATTTTATTTTAAAGCAATACAAAACGAAATGATATGTGTACTGGAAATTTCACACTGCATCCCTTTTCCATTGTAAACTATTTTATTATCGGTACCCTGTTCTTAATAAATCATTTAACCATATATGTAACTCTTTTGCTCATAATTTTTTCGTTCGCCTTTCCCTTGACTTAATAACATTTTTCGTTTTAATAGTTATGTCAAGCTTTTGCTATCGCTAGCTCGGTTTGATACACACAACGTCTATGGAGAACATTTCGCTGTCTACACAATTGCTGATCGATTCATTAATCCTCACAGAGGATGAAGATTTAATGCCGCAAAAATTTTGGTCTGAAATGGTTGAAAAAATGCTCAATCATCTCTCTCAGTATCATTCGTTGCTCATTGCGGACAAACATACTGTAAACCCTCCATCAGTTCAGTTGCTGATTCTAATCGGTGGTATTCTTGGGAATCGCGTGACCTCCAAGTACCTTCACTCTGACTCTGCACTTGCGCAAGCTTGCACTGATGTGCTAAGTGCTATCAAAGAACGTTGTGATGTTGTTTCAATTCGGCAGTTATTGCTCCTCCCTCCTTTGAAATCATCGAAACCGCATTGTGATAATCTTTGTACACAGTTTATTCGTCTTACTGTCTCAAAGATTGCACAGACTTCAACAAAAGCGTCCACAATCGATCCTCTCAACACCCATCCACTTCATCGAGACGCAATTTTATGGCTATGTGTTGAATTAAACTATCCCGAGCTAGCAAATGAAGAATTTGTTGGTGTAATACAACCACTCGGTCTGCGTTTGACAACCGACCACAGATCACATTTACGGTTGGCTGGTTTCAGAATTCTCCAAGAACTCGCCAATAAAGCACGTTTGGCTGATTGGCGACAGAGCAACCGGGCGGAAGCCGTTATTCATCAACTGTTCGATCAACACATCGGAAGTTCTCCTAATTTTTCTGAATCTGTTCTTCGTGAATTGTATAAGACTTTGTTTGTATTGGTTCGTTTACTCCCGCCTACGAAGCAACATGAATTCAACTTGAAATTAGCCGATCGTTTATTGTTTGATTTGACTATGGAGAACCGAATCCCGAATCAGGGTGTTCTGTTGCGTTTCCTTTCTGAGTTGATGGATCATTTAGAAAGTACATTTGCCATGCTTTCTCGCCAGTTCATGCGTGTCGTATCGATCATTCTGCTCGGTCCTCGTTGTCCAACTCACGTGAGTTTCAATCGACTTTCTACTTTCGGGTGACACGTAATGATGAAACTACACAATATGCGGTGTCGATATTTTTAGCTTCATCACTTCGTAAAAGCGTTAGAAACCTTCTCGCTTTCTACAATGCAAGTGTGTTTCATGTTGTGCTTTCTACTGCTTCGTGCGAAGCTACTATTCCACCATGATCACATTATATCAGATATTGTCATTGTTTTTTATTCTTGCCAATGCAACCCTGTCAGCCTCACCTACCTTAGAAAGTGTTTGATCAATCATTAACTATAGAATTTACCTTATCTATCTTTGACTGTTATAGATTCGTGACAGAATAATCTTTAGAAAGTTATGTGCGTCTGAGTTCGTGGAACGTAAGTAATGGATTTGCATGCAGAACGGATTTTTTGTTCATGTATGAACTTTCTACAAGTGAAATCATTCCAGTAGTCTATGTGTGTAGAGCGTCATCATCATACAGCTTTCTTCCTGCTTTTACTTATAAAATCACTCATTGTCACGGCACTTAAAAAGCGTGCAATATTTCTCAAACGAACTAATTGCATATTTGCTTCAAGACCGCCACTGAACAGCATTTTTAGACACCGGAATTATGAATATGTAGCAGTATATTGGTAAGCTGGGACCCCATCCCAGAAATCGGAATGCACGGAATTCAGCACCTTTTCTGGGGTCATTGATGGCCACGCTGGAGTCTCACTACCATTTCTATTCAATTTTCTCTCATATCTGTCTAAGTCTGGGCAACCTGACAGTATCTTAGCCCACGTGCAGTCGCTGACTGTGCGGCACTTTGTCTGGATCAAGCTTGTGCTTTCATTCATAATGTCAATTAGGCACCTCTGATGCACCTTTAATCAGGAAATGGGATCGCTAAAAGTTGTTTCGAAATTCGATGGTCTGACACCCACAGTACACGAGCTAAGCAGTTTATCCTGTGTGTATTGATATGCGTTTTGATATCAACGTAACTACCAAGAATTTCATTCGAGTTCACGTGCACGAATTTTATTGCTGATATCATCGTTGCGCAATTAATGGTGCCAATAGCTGTCAAATGCTTTTCGATTTTTCGCATTCCCCTTAGGTGACATCATATTTTCGTATCCACATGAAAACAGTCCGAACCCTTGTGTTACAGTGGAAGTCCATTTGATCAACAGTGGTGATTTAAATAATGCGTCTTACGTTCGCTTTAGAAATAGGTTATAAAATCTCGTTATCTAAAATACTGAATTATTTAACCGGCTATCGAAATATATACAACGATCTATAGTCAGAGATACAATATTGTCCAGTACTAAAGTTTTGTTTGATAAATCGTTGTCTTGTCGACAGTCAGCGCACTTTGAAGGCGACACAACTTCTCAGCCCTAGCTAGCTTGTTTAACATAGCTCATACGCTTGTGTGAGGCGAACAGAACAGATCTTCATGGGCATTGTAGAATTCGAGAAAATTACAAGTTTACCAAAAATACAATTACTTTGTAACGCCTTTGTAACCTAGCAGTGACGCATGCTCCTTTGAGTGACATGGACCCTTTCAAAATCCCGCCATCTCCACAGATTGGTTATCATGCACTACTTCTGTACTGCGCAAGTAATATTGTGCTGTGTTTGTTTTGCTAACGGTACGGTGCTGTGTAGGAGAACAAGCTGGATGCTTTGTGCCATTTTCTCTTTTTATATCTCCTTCAGTTTGAATAACTTTAAGCCCACTTGCAGGCTGTAACTTTGCGGTACTGTTTGGATTAGTAGGTGCGATTTCATACATACCGCGACAATGTACATTTTGATAAAATGCGTTCAACTCTTGTTTTTCGCTATGTTTGTTTGGTTCTAGTAAAGCGAAATCGGATTGATTCTTTTCAACCATGATTTAGAAGAGTAGTATCACCGTTGCTGTCTAATTCCATGATGGAATCCACTATTGGTGGGAAATTTCGACGAAAAGTTGTTGTAGATACATGCACCCATAATGTGTGCACGGAGTGCAAGCATGATGTTCATCCACTTTGGCAAATCGTTTTTATTTCAATATACTGCGTCACATCTTCGTCATATGGCTGCTGTTGATGCTAGATATTCTTAAGGGAACATAGCAAGAAAGCACTATATGTGGTTTTGGGCAGATGTGATCATGCGTCGCTCAGATCTACTGATGCTATCTAAAACATACTAAGTAACTCATAAGTTCGCCATTCAGTACTATACAACTCCGCCATCACCTCCACCTTTCGATGTGATCCTGTAAATTTGACACGTGATTCAATTTTTTGAATTTTATTTTCCATTTAGATGTATTCCAAAAATATTGTCTATTGTTTTATTCTACTTTTTATACAGCTTCGCCAGCAGTCTGTTGACGGAGACTCACAAGATGAAACGGTGTACGTGCTGATGCTTGAATGTGTGGGAAAATTGATCACCTCATGTTGGCCGTTGGTTTCTCCTTCACTCATATCCGGGTTGATTCCACCGTTGGTTGCGTTTGTTGATTTGGAAGCTGCGAGGTGTATCAGCTGTGGTGTGGAACCAAGCCTCGTCTCCCCTGCGTTTCAGCAATTAAAACAAATATTCAGTTCGCTTATTCGGCTGGATCCGCGTGTATACCACGACATTCTGCTTTCTGCGTGTTCTTGTGTCCCGCATTTAAAGTCCCTCATGCCTGTCCAACCGGTGCCCAGCACTTTATTTTGTACATGATTTCGATCTTTTTTTATTTTTTTCAAAGAAAATCTACTTCCAATTAAAATAAAACTAGCCTGTCAAGGCCAAATTTACAACGATGTTATATCCTTGCTTAAATTCGCACTCAGAATTACACTTTTAATGAAAATGGGAGGTCTAAGCAACGATAGAGCGGTATACACCGTGGTTCTTTGCCGCATACAAACAAAAAGAAGTGAGCATGAGTACAGCTGCGCCACCCGGAGAGCTTATAAAATATTTACAATCAGTCGCGATGCTGTTTCTGTGTCGTTCGCAGCCAAAACGCCCGAACTATTGTTCTCTGGACTCTAACCTCGATATTTAATAATAATAAATATTTCTAGCATCATTGATGGCCAGGTGTATAATGTTCTTGTGTTTAACGATACACGCTGCAATATTGTCTTCATAGTACGTTGCGTTATTGGTGCAGCTGCTGGTGTAAATTCGCGGATCTATTACATTCAGAAGGAGTAAAATGCAATCCGGAAGGAATTAAATCAATCCGATTGAGTAAATCATTGATGTGTGAAAAATTTGCTTCACAGTTTTTATAATGATGACATACTTTCAAGGAGATGTTTCCTCGGTGTATTTTCGTTATTCCTTGAAAAGCTAGACATGATTACATCTTGATGTCATCTTACTGTGTTCAGCCATATCCATGTGTCCAATAACCTCGGCAAATATGTGTAAAATGACCAAAGTTTACTCGACTCCGTATATATTTGTTGGTTGTATATCGGTCTCGATTGTTAACCAGAGATTTACAGTTTATCGTTGTTGTGGTTTTTGTATTTGCACCCTTGGTCTTTAATCTCACTTTTCAGTAATCGAAATAAAGTCTTGGCCGAGATGGTTTAGTTATAAAGATCAATTGCTATTGTGGACACGATTCCAATGCTAGTGATATACCCACTGATTTTGTTCACTTGATTGTTGTATCTGTTGGCGGACTGACTGCGGCGGTAGATTATTTTCCCACAGTCGATAAACTTTTGTTTCACGTCTGATTGTAGCATTGTATAAACAAATTTATTAAAAAAGCAATGGGACATCAGACTTTAGTGTCGCATTCAAGGTTCGATTTGATGAAATGCTGTAGTTGTTTGCTTCAAATCGGGCTGTGCTGGTGCCACTCCACAGGCTTTGAGTAAGAGAAGTATATGTGCAAATAAGAATGGTCTTATGACATTCTAAGAGAGGCTGTCGGGTTTGTGTCAAACTATTTTTTTCAATAAACCCCAAGTTGGGATTTATTCATCCATCGTTACTGTTTTGTTACCTTTCATCGGCAGCCCTTGCCGATTCGTTGGTTTACGGTTAAATTGTGATTGTTTTTACTGAAGTGGTTTTTAATGTTTTACCTGCAAGCGTAATGTGCGTTTCTGGTGTTATTCAAAGATGCTATATAATGAGTTAAACGGGCATTTCACCGTGAAAGTCCTTCGTTTTTTTTAAAAAAAAATAGACCTTATTTATCTTGCGAAACAAAAAGGGATTTGCTATTAGACAACGTCCATATCTGAGCTTCACGTTTTATGCGATCCTCTGTTCAAAGTTTCTAATCTATTGTGTTAGTTTTCGGCGTCCCTCTTGTAATCTGCCAAGTAATACTAGATACGACCAGACAATAACGAATACTTCGCTTTGGGATTTAAAGCGAAGCGAATATTCGCTTCGCTTCGCCATTGCGAAGTGCACTTCGGATATTCGCTTTGATACTATTCGCCATTGCGAAGGGTAGTTAGGGCACTTCGAAAATTCACTTCGCTTCGCTCCAAAAAAGTGACATTCGTTATTGTCTGGATACGACAAGGTACCGCTCGTGATTTGCTGCCGTTTTACTGATTAGTGAGCTTTAAGTCTTTGCATTGGCTAAGTACTCTTTTTGGAGGTGCACCGAAGAAATAATTCATCTCTGAATGCAACCATCTCTCCATCCATCCTGCAGACATGACCGAGCCACGGATCTGTTGTCTTCGTTTCCGTAGCAATGTAGGTTTTACGGGATGCAACCATACCTGATGCATATAGATTCGCCATCAGCTATGAGTGAATTGTTGGCATGAACAGCATGTCAAGCAAGCTTAATGTTTGCTCGATATCATGGATAGGTGGGAACCAGACGTGTGATGAGTCAATGAAAGGATTCCCACGCGGGATTCATGTTTACTTGAAATCGTTTTAATAGATTTGCGTGGGCAAACAAAGCCTCGCGCTTGCTTAATTGTGGTGTTGCTGTCAGCAGTACATCATTTCACATATCTTGGTTCAACCATTGCGGATAACCTCTCGCTAGACACAGATTGATAAGTGGTTTGGCAGAGCAGCTGTCATTTTGTCCTGATTGAACTCTCGTGTTTGGGGTAAACGCAAGTTGACTGTAAAGACAAATATGACGATGTACAGCGCGTGCGTACTAAATACTTTGCTGTACGGCTGTGAAACCTAGACCACCCACCCAAGACACGAATGGAAGCTGAATGCTTTCCTTCTACGAAGCATCCGTCGTATCTTGAATATGTCGTGGATGGACAAAGTGACTAATACTGAAGTGCTTTCAAAACCTGGTCTACAGAGCATGTTCACCCTACTACGACTGCAGTGGTTTGGTCATGTCTACAGAATGGAAAATGGTCGTATTCCGAAAAATCTACTCTTTGGTGAGGTGCAAACAGGAAGTCGACCATTTGGCAGACCGCACTTGCGGTACAAATACGTTTGCACAAGAGATATCAAAGCCCTTGGCATTGACTTCGCGAGTTAGGAAGAACTTGCTGTTGACCGCTCACATTGGACGTATTGTGCAAAGCGTAATCTGCAAGCTGAGGAGGAGCAGATACGACTCTTGGCTGCTGAATGCAGATCACCCGCTGGCGTGCAACCGACGCCCAAATACCGAGTTCTGCCTATCCTTGCAGGCGCCGAGCGAGAGATTATTCCTCTCGAATCGGACTGTTTAGTTATTCGAAAAGCTGTGGAACATGAAAATTTATGCGATTGTAATGTACATTCATGTTCGACATCGACCGAATGAGGCCAACAATGCGATGGTGTACATGAGGTGTAGTTTACAGTGTTTCGCTGTTATTTTTCAAACTAGTGTTGATATCCATTTTACACCTTAATGTGCTGGTAAGCTAGGTTAAGCACATTTTCCAAAATTTGCATTAAAACTTGGATCGCGTTTAAAAGTCGAACGTTCTATCCTGTCAGCGCGGCTGATTATTTTTCTTCTTCCTTATCAAGGTTTGTAGCCCGTTAGGCCGGCGGTTTGTTAGCACGAATCAGAATAGACGGTATAATTTCACTCAATGCCTATGGTGCTGTGATGCGTTGTTATTCTCCCAACTATTGTTAGTACCCTTTTAAAACTTGGGTGCGCCAAGGACGTGGGTGATTGCACCAGTTATTTAAATGCATCAACCTTGAATTTTTATTTGTTACTAAGAAGTTTGTGAGTAGTGCGATAATAAAAAGATATGCTTCTCTGACGCGTGAATACCTTCCTCACTTAGCCCTCACTGCACTGACTTGACCGCTGTTGCTTTACATGTGAGAATCAAACCTAGGATTGAAGATTCGTCGGGAACTCTCTTTGGAGTGTAGGAATTTACGTGGTTGTAAAAGGGAATGAGATTTATCATCTCACGGAATTTGTACTCAAGTGCATGTTTTTGGTGGAAGGTTGAAATTACCCATTATGAGTATTTGGGTTCCACTCAGATTGCCAGCGTTACGCATTATCTCCAGTAAAATTTCTTTATGGGATCTACCCATTCGCCTATCGATCCCGGTGTCGAGCGAAAGGTTATCCACCATACTTCAATCAAGATATGTGAACTGGTGTAGTGGTTCGGCCTGACAGTTGTCACTGGTGATTGGGGGCGATACAATTTCTTTGTCATAAACGGTAGTTAAGTTCATACAGTTTATCAGCCCTAATTTTCGCATGCAAACTAAAAGCAGTCAATTAGTCACTGAAGCTGCCCATAGGAGTGAGAAATTTTGGCTACATACTTGGCAAACAGCAGGCTAAGTATTAGCGCATCCAGCAATTTGTTTTGTGTTCTAAAATCATTCAGATTAAAAAGCTTCAAGAAGAAAAAAGACTAAGCGTTATTCAAACTTTTTGAAATTTCAGCTTCAATCTATTGTTAAAAACACAACAAACACTGTACAAATTAGTCATAAAATAAAAATATTCGCACATAATGTACACATGAAATGGATGTGCTCAATAAGCATTCCTTTTTCAAAGGTCTCGCGAAGCAAATGGGATAATTGACCTCCGATATGAAGACGTTCTAGTAGGCAGTATGATATGTCTTGAACGAGAATTTGAGGAACGTTGACTTATGGATATCCACATGCAGCGGGTGAGAATTATCATTGAAGATAGTATTTATGAGCCCGTCACAAGAGAACAAATGCTGTTTCACGATTTTTTCAAGAATATTCTCATAAAGAATAGAGCATGTGCCATCACATCGCATACACAGTTAAATGCATTCTATTCTTCTTATAAAAGTGTGCTTCGGCAAATAAACAAAAAAATTCCGAAATTTTGAGTAAAATAAAACATTATTGTTTGAAGCCTCGGTGAGTTTCCACCATCGAAGTCAACTGAACTCTTCTTAGCAGCATATAAATACATGACGAGTCTAATCAACCGTGCTGGGTAGACCATAGTTTCAAGTATTTGGAAGAGCCGCACTCTGTTAACGTTTTCGAAAGCCTTCGCTTTGTGAAGCTGCTCATGGTGGAGACCGTGTTTACGGTTTATTTTATCTCGAGATTCGGAGTAAATTTCATTATCTAATTACTCCAACCGCATTGGTAAAACTTTTGCAACCAATTTACCGAAGACAATGTAAATGCATGGAAATAAGTAAAACAAAGATTCTTCGATAAATGTTGCGTCCCATAATATCACACCAAATCTTTAATAGCATGATGAATTTGGTGTGAGACCGACTTCTCCTGCCATCACTGAAGTAACAATCCATAAATTTGCGGTATTACGGCCATTCTATGGTATGTGATCAGATCTGTTTGAATCCCGTCGTCACCATGAGGATTTTCTCTGACTAAGCGTTTCGTCGTTCTATTGAACTCCAAAGTAGTATGAGGTGTAATATGGTGTTAAATGCTTAATTAACGCTCAAAGTTTCAAGTGCATAAGGTGAAATCGTGCTGTCCTCAGAGTAGACAGCGATGAAGTGCTCAACGCATCTTTGCATTCATTGCCCTCTTCGATAATCGGGTAACTCGTTAGTGACTTAGGAAGCTGGTTTGTGTTGAGTTGAAATAATGGTCCGCTTAATTGCGTCGTGTATACATTGAAAGTTACAAATATCTGCAGCTTTAGGATAATAGCAATCTTGCGTTTCCAAATCAACTGTTGTGATATCATTTGGTATCGCAGAAAAACAGTGGTTAAACTTTACAAATGTGTGTTTATCCTTGATTTGTTTTCGGTTATTTTGTTGAAAGACTAGAATATCGGCCAGTGGTGTTCGAATTTCAGGTAACGCGAATCAAATTTTCTTATTTATAGTGACTGTTCGAATATTTAGGTTTATATTTCTAGAGAATACGGATTATATTTTTCATGTCACGATCACTACCGACATCATTAGAACATTCGAATTACTTCGAAAACTAACTTTAACAGATGAAAATTTCGGTCATATTTCCATCATAGGCTTAAATATGCTGGCACACGGTTTTGAATTTTAATTTAATATCATTTGCTTCGAAACTGTATAGTGAATCATAAACCTGTCACTGAAATATCTAGCTGCGTAAACCAGAATTTGATTTCTTATCAATGTTTCATATTGGATTACAGCTAACGGATAAAGCCTCACCAAAATACGGAGATACTGAGGTAGTTGAAATAAATTTTTACCATTCCCCTGAAATCGCAAACAGTATTATCGAATTAGTTCACGATTCGAGATTGATTTCTTGATTGCGAATTAAGAAATGTGTCTCCAAAGATTAAATCATCTTGTGTACAAAATTAATCTCGTTTAACTCTCATTTCGACCTTTAGCCCTTTTCTGGTTTATTGTCGCGTGTAATATATTTCTTATATATCCAGGTCACTGCTACTCATTAAATGTTGGGCTTAATTGCGGCGTGGCTTCGAACTCAGGGCATGGAATCCTCATACGTTTTATACGTTTATAAAAATTTCGTTAATATTCACCGCCAAGTAATCAAAATTATCACTGTAAAATGATTATCAAACAACCTACGTTCGAGACAGCATCTTCCAAATTCTTGTATTATTTCTATAAAAGCTTTTGCGACTGCTAGAACCGTGCGTGCACAGACCAAATTCATTAGCTGGATCCACAGTGTTCAAAAGCAATGACAGATTGTGTTGAACAGATATTGAGTGGAATTGTGAAAAATTGATAGCTTTTTTCTCCCATATTTTAGGCATGATGGGTGTCGTCAGTCTGGAGTCGGCTAACTAACGACGATTCGGTAGTTATTTTCATGATTCTCTTGTCGTTCCACACTAACACCAGAGGTTCCATGTCATACTGGTAGACGTTGTTTCTCATTGTCTCCCGCCCACCCCCTCCATTGTCTGAAGTTGGAAATTTTCACGGTGAAAGTGTCTGTCAGGCAGGTGGAACATTTACACCAGGCTAACTGCCCAGCGTTGATGGTTATTTAGACAAGTACAAATCCACAAAATTGAAGATATTTCTCTCATTCTGTCTGTCCCTCTAAAACGTAGTTATCCACCGCGTCAGGGGTGTCTACCACAAAGGGGGCATGTTGTTCTGGTCGTGTGCAAAATAGTACAACACAGTTTACCACAATCGCAAGTAATACAATTTGAACAATGTACAATGGAACATTTTAATGATGTGTCTGTAATAAATAAATGTGAATGTTACCCACTCTTATGAACATGCACTGGGAGAAAACAGGATTAAACTCTTCTTTCAGATGAAGTGAATTGGCTTTATATTCCATAAAAAATTGATCAACGTTAGGCGATTTTGTTTGCTAGTTACCTGTAGAAGCTTTACACGAACAGAGTGCAGTATGTTACCGGAGGATGTCGAATGATTTAGTATGTTGTTTTTTAAAGTATTCTCTGAAATATAACCAAGCATTTCCAGGAATCCAAGTAACCAAACAAATGTACTAAGATTCAATGTTGTGACAATCGAAACTACTTGTAGTCGTAAACGGTTGACAGGCTGTGAATATTGATCAAACAATATCCTTGATTTCTTTTTTTTGAAAGTAACTTTAGTCAGCGACATGTTATATTTTGTCAGATTTTCAAAAGTGATTGTAATGTTTGTAACCAATCAAAAATATCAAGTAAATTACCTTATTTGTGCTATCGGATGGCTCAGCTACATTTGGGTTTTCCTATTATGTTTAGACATACACTATAGAAAATTTCACGAAAATCAGTGAAATCTGTCCGCTTAATTCTTATCGGCACTAAGAGTGCCCCAATTGCGACAGGTAGGCTCTGGTTTTTCTATTTTGTTGGAAAAATAAAAAATTTTCTGGGTATTTTGTTATCCTTATTTGTGAATTACCCAAGCATCATCCTTGGAAGGAGATTCGAGGTTTCTATCGTTTAATGAGGTTGAGTTGCAATAAAATTCCATCGAGTAATTATATGTGACAGGTGTTTGGAGTTACTGAGCATTGACAAAGTGTTGCGAATGTCTAACTAGACTCTGAAACTGTACTATATGTCATATTGGTTCACGACTTGAACATTGCTAGACACGCAAGCTCGTTTGTGTTATCAAACCCTCAAGAGTAAACTTTTCCACTTCAGCACTGACAATCTCCGTCAAAAAAATAAACATTTCTCAAGGTTATGCTGGCCAAAAACAGCTCTATTAACGCTAGTCGAACCACAGGTTTGTTGTCCAATAGTAATTTATCCATAACACCTAAAAGCTATTCAAAACATACGAAGGTTGAGCTCACCCGGTTGATCCAGATGCACTTTATATGTCAAGAATAAATTAAAAAATATCACCATTTTTATGGGCTAATGCGTAATACATGAGTGTTGGGTGAGTCGTATTGTACTTCGGCATCAACCCCCATTCTCACTCTGTTGTTGTCATATAAATACAAACCGTGTCCACGGCCATAGGCACTCGCTGAGCACTTGGACCTCGGACTTCCGCTCAACGATCCATTCAGGCCTTGTTCTGTTTTCCTGACTGTTGGATTAAGAACAACGCATCGATTGATAGAACGAAACGACTGTCTCACTACACCATCTGCGATCATCTTAACAATTTGGCGACGGGGTAATACAAAATGTCAACCGAAGGACAAGCCTCATCAAGTGATTGCAGACCCCTATCAGATGATTCCTTGGTGGCAACCATCAGAGGCCAACGTGACATTCGTTACTTGCTTCCGGCGATAAGAAGATATATCCCGTGTCGACCTCAGTAGTATGGAAGTTAGCGCAAAGATCAGACAACTGCAACGCAAATTGGGTGGAGCAGAGTTGGAGAAATACTGCAACTTGATTCTTCCACTGAAACCACGCGAATGTATCATCGAGGAGACAGTAAGCTTCCTGTGACAGACATTCTAACAAATCCCGGCAATGTCATTCGTGGATGTGACAATTCAAGCTTCGGTCAATAACCGACGACGAGTTCAAGTGTCAGCAGTCTGAAGTCACCACGCTTCGCGGATGTGCATACTCGCCTGCTCAATCGGCTTGAATAGGACGTTTTCCATGACGCTTCCAAAGATTGGAGATGAACATCGACGGTAGATGAACCTACAGCAAGATTCCGCCCTAATACAATCCAGTGACTATGGCTCCACCGCGATCTGCGCTGTGCATCGACAACGTGATGACTCATCTAAAAAGTCATATTCTCCACGGAAGTTCAATAAATCCGCTCCAATGTCGACGTTTCCCTCGCCTTGCCGGCATTGTGGAGCATCGCATTTCCATCGACAATGCCAACAGAGAAGAAATCGTCAAACGCAATGCCGACTATTCGCTCTTGAATGCGATCTTTGGACGAAATCTACCGTTGAAGCCACACAGTGCAATCACGAACAAACATCTCCTAGTAGATCGGCACAACAGCCAGAACTATGTCTCAGGTCTCTCTGTCTACGTGTCAACCATCAAAAAGTTTCATCTAAGCCGTCCATCAAAGGGAAACGCAGAGGAAGAAAACCCACCGGCCGCACAGATGGTCCAATCCCAGCAATTGGGACTAATAAGACATTTTGATGCCAGTGTTACTGCACAATCGACCAGCCGACCAGTCTTGGATGGCTTCAAAGCAATGTCTGTTTCAGCCCGAGATCAAAATGAAAATCACACTCGGATCCCATACTACGTAAAGTTATGCAATATATGCAAACGTGTTGGCCTCGCAAAATTCGTGAGGGTCCATTACTGGTCCTCTCGAGTCGGGGTAAGTCTATTTCCATTGTTGATGACTGCTTCACGTTTTCCAAAAGTGTGGTAATTCCTTTTTCTCTTCGCCCCTGAGTTCTCAGGTAACAAAATTCTGGAAATCCCGGATCGAAATGAATGGAAGTAATAACGGGATCTCCAGTGTCTTTTTATGGCATCGATGCAGATATTTGAACGTGTGGTAATTCTCTTTTCTCTTCGTTCCAGAGTCCACAGGCAACTACATTCTGGACACACGGGAATCGATCGAATGAAAGCCATCGCGAGATCTAACGTGTTTTGGCTCGGCATCGATTCAGATATCGAGAACTCGACCCGTAGCTGCCCGGGTTGTCAACAAACGGTCAATTCGCCACCACGACAACTACAAGTCCCTTGGTCGACCACGACTCAACCATGGGAACGAGTTCACTTCGACTTCACTGGTCCGCTCGACGGCACGATGTATCTGGTCAGCGTTGACGTTCATTCAATGTCGTCGGAAATCACCCAAGAGAACCCAACTAACACCACGTCAACGATTAATGTGCAGAAACGAATTTCCAGCCAACGGCCTCCCAAGAACGGTCGTTTTAAAAAATGGCACTAATTTTTCCTCAAAATCTTAAGAAGTATTCTGCCGTGCACAAAATATCGAACATCAACGCTCCCAGCCGCAACATACTCAATCTAATGGTCATGCTGAGCGTTTTGTCAATGCCTTAAAGCTGGCCGTCGTAAAAGCACGTGGGATGGAGATGTCATCACAAATAATCCAATGTCTCCTTCTGGCCTATCGCACAGCGTCCCATGGAGGGTTACCAAACAAGATGTTGGAATCACAGAAACAGTCCATGCTTGGATTTCAAATTATCTGCTGATGACAAGGCAATAATCAGAATATTCGGTACATTTTCATATAATGAGGCCGATAGGGATTCTCATCAGGCTCGGTATTTAGTCTTTAAAGCTTTCCAATGCATGCAAATAATCTTAGACAATTACTCCAAGGAAAACTTGTTCATTTTCATGATGATTTAAAACTCTGGATGGGGATTAGCTATTTATTGGCCTACAAAATTTTACACAGCGATTTTGATAAACCACAATATTTTTTCCGGAAAAAAATCTGCTCGCTAATTCATACTTGGAAGCCACTGCCAAATAGGGTTCCTACAATAACCAAACAACGAACGATATTCAAATACAGAAGCACAAGGTTATTCACAGTCAAGCTGTCAAGTCACGTAATTGACTTAGGCGATGTGGTACTCACCGCCGTCCGCAATACACTCTACGGAGGCTTCTAACTGCTTGCTATCGAAACTGGATTCTTATATCAAAGAGCACTCCACTATCGACACTGTATATTGACTCCATATGACCCCACACAAACCAAACACCTCAATGAAATTTTGATTGCATCCTCTGTATTTTTATAGCTGTCATCTAATGGTACATGTAAACCGATTGCTTTTTTCAACCATAAAATCTTGATTCTTGATTCTAGGTGGAGACTGTCAAGATCAGGCTCAGTGAGCCCCGGAAAAGTTAAAAATTGTTAAACGAAATCAGTGAAAGCTATCTTCACCGTCTCCAAACGATGACGATAAATATTCAGACACCTGTTGTAGAATGTTAGTGAGGGAGGATGTGAGCACCACAATAAATTGGTCATTTTAATAGTCTTGAGGCTAGTTATGAAATCGTTGTGCCTCTTTATCCGGAAATCGTGGTTCGTTCTACGAATCCTATTTAACAACGGCCTCCAATTATAACATTTTAACAATTTTTCGTTTGTTTCAAGTCTCACTGAAACTGATTTTTACTGTTCCCCGGTGATCACGGCAAACAGCTTAAAACCTGTTGTGCAGTGTAATTGCGTAATTTGCCCACTAAGGTGTAAATTGTTTCTGATTCTTAGACGCTTTCAAATCTTGGCTTCTTTATATATAAAGGACTGAGCAATGGTGTAGTGTACGGGGTCATATTCAGGCGTGCCGCCAGTGTTTTGCGTATGTTAGACGCTTATTGGTTATTTTCCACTGTGCAATCCGAGTTTAGTCACTTTGACTGCAAAATAACATTGGCTCCCGAAGAGGATTTATAACAAAACAAACAAAATATTAGTGGCTTGTTAAACCTACCTTACGAGCAGCGGAATTTTAGGTTTGGCCTGAACACTCGTATATTGGCTAATTCGGGGTGACCTCGTCCTCAGCTAAACGAAAATTAATGCAGAGTCTCATCCACCGAGGTACATATTGACTCTTGCGTTCAGTCTCATAACACGTAATCATATACTTGCTCTGGAGTTTCAATTCAACTGTCCTCAGACATTCCACTGTTTATCGTTTCCTATCAAATCTTTCCCATTGGAATTGAATTCAAACAAAAATGCGAAGCATTTTTTTCGAGTAAACACATTTTGACACCTGTTTGCCGTACTCCGCAATAGGGACTACAAAATACATGAGCTCATGGATGGCATTTGGTATGTTCATACAACTTCCATTTTCATATTATATAAGACCGATGTGGCCCATTTAACTGGTGCTCAGCTCCCTTTATTTTTTTAATTTAATTAATTTATTTTAAATAGGTGATAGGATTTCATCAAAGGGACTGAGTGCTATGCTGTTGCAGTTGTTTTCCAAATTATTGTTGGCGCTAATCTCGCACTTGGGGTATCATGGGGATCTGGGTTACACATGCTTCCAGAAATGAGCAAATACTGAAAGTTCGTGTAAAGTCGTTTTCTTCTTTTACTTCTCCTTATTCTTCTTCAACCAAGTGGGTTTCGAACATGGACATTCAGCTTGTAGGTCTCATGTTATATCCGTACGGTTTGCACTCGTCTGATATAACCGTATAACTTTACCGCCGTAACGGTTTTTCTTCTCATCTTCCTATCCATCCATCAATCGCTGTCAAGTGATTTCTAGGGAGATGCGTAAAATTGAAAATATACAGGGTACTTGTAAACACTGTTTAGATTTCAAAAATTACCTTCAAATTATAATCTCTAGAAAGCTTACAAATTTTGAATAGCAATATTACCGGCAAAAGAAGTGCTCTCAGAAATTTAATTAACTGTGGAAAGTTTACTGCTTTTAAGCAGTTTGTATTTATCTATGGCTTAATAATTGAGCACCATTTTAAATCTCTTATTAATCCAAATTTACCACATTTTGTCATTCATAAACAAGATGCCCTATTTTCCAAATGATAGTATTGCATCTACTATTAAACCATAAAATTTCCCATAACGATTCATCTTTTGGATTGAAATTTAACCGTCGAAGTGGTAATTATATCCAGCAATCAGCTCGTTGTAGACATCCCATATTTTATGGACCATTGGATAAAATTGTTGCACTTGGAATCTCTAGAAATACGGACACATTTTATAGTTGTTAATTGTACTACATTTTCCAGGGCTCGTTGTTATATTGTGAGAACAAGAAAGAAGGCCCTGATTCACATCAAGCTGTGATTTCACATTTACCAAAATCTGTCTAGCCTTGTTGCTTCGTTATAGCTATGTCTAACACTGATACAAGCGTAGTCGAATTAATAACTGCGGCAGTCTGGCTGCGTGATTGTGGAGTGAAACCAGATCGAGCATGTCGCTTCCGGAGATAATCACTGACCTTCTGAGGCCCCGTTGCTTAGTAAAGGAAAACGGTGATTGATTGAGGATCGGCATAATTTTCAAATTGTTTGCAAATATTTTCGAAAAACGATCTGCTTTGTATGCATAAGTTAACTTATAGTTGCTTAGCACCTTAAACAAAAGATTAGTACATAGATATTGAAGTTCGTAGATATATGAAGCTGGATCATTGACGAAAATGGTTATCCACTTCCAAGATCTACGAGGATTAACATGAGATTATTCTACTAACCGTATTCAACATCTATTTGATGGAAAAATCACATTGCTCATTTTTTAATCGCAACAATAAAGTATTTGGCCCCCAGATTTTTTAAAGTATGACCAAATTAATGTGCTCCATCATCGGTATCAATTTACGGAATATTCCGATATTCTTTAAGAAAAAAAACGATGCAAGTAAATAATGCAAGTATAATAATATTATTTTCTAAAACTGCAAAATTTCTGAAATGCTTCTTTGGGAATATAGACAAACTGGGTCACAAACTGTACACTATACAACAATTGCGAGTTTGAATTATAATTTGTCAGGTCATTATTCGTCAGATGAATTGTGCCCAACTTGGGAAAGTTGCATATTTTGAGGGGATGTAGTAGATGAGGATGTTTCTGATGACATTGGCACATATTTTGATGGGGTTTGGCGTGGGTGGCTTAGACAAAGTGGCTGAGATATGTTTGACGGTGAAGTCGTACCGTGTCTTCCAGAATTCTCTAAATCGAATGCCTTATCGTAAATAATCGGCCGAAATGTTACTATACCTTCGTTGCGATTTTTCTCCGAATGCGACATTCTCTTGCCAGAATCGACTGTTGCAGGCGGAGCGGCTGCTGCGTTCCAGAAAAGAGACACTGGATGGCTCACATTAGAACCAGTAACTAAATTTCCAGCCTTTGTAAAGTCTTTTTCAAAATTCGTATAAAGGTTTGAATTTTTGTCGTTTGTAGATTGTACAAATTCGTTTATACGAGAACATTCATTTGAATCTTGCAATGAAGAGAACATTTGGGACTTTGGACCGCTTGGAACATTCCGTTCAATATTTTCTGAATGTGGGTTTGACAGTAGCATATTAAACATGGCTTGTATAGTATGCTTGTTCAGAGATTCATTTTTTATTTGAGTAGACATTATGCGTTCGTATATGTATGGAAATCGATCAATGAGTGTATAATTGTCGGATTGTTCACACCTAGATGGAATGTCACTTTTTGGGACAGTTTGTTTTGACTGATAGAGTTTTGATGGATCTTTCCAGGGTAGTGCTTCGTTCCCAGAAGCCGAACACATGCGAATATAATTTTCTAAAAGTGCTTCATATTTCGCCTCAAAAGTAGGTAACAAGTAGTTTTGGAAGTTGCTATTGTCAGTGTCCGGGAGAAGCGTAGTTAAAGAATTACATCCCGTAACATGTGGAGCAAGATAAGACTGATTTAATTCGTCTGGTTTGTTTGATTGCAGCTGATCCCTCAATAATCGATTCCAATGTATTCTTGGCAAAATGGAATCACCTGCATGTATAGCTGATGGATTAGGCATAAACATTTTCTGTGCAAATCCAGGCAATGCGGTCGCGTTCACGTCTTTCCCGGGATTCTGCTTTTTCCACTTGGTTCGTCTATTTTGAAACCAAATTTTCACTTGAGTTTCAGTCAAATTTAACGCAAGTGCCAAATTGAGACGTTCGCACACGGATAAATAGCGCGTCGTTTTGAATTTATTTTCCAATGTAACGAGTTGTTCATAGGTGAATGCGGTCCTTGCTCTGCGTGGTTTGGAATTCATCAACTGACTGCTGTCTGCGCCGGTTATCGAAGAGTTGTCATCTTGGCCGATTTCGTAATCAGGTTCTATCAATGAATCCGCTCGGGTTGTGAACTTGTTGAATTGCGGTTGTTCTGATTTAGGGCTGAAATATAATTGATTCCGTAATTCAGTTTTTATGGGATCTCCGTGTTCTATATCCATCGAGAATGGAGAGTGCATATCTGTTTCGTCTCTGATGTTTGTGTGTACATTCCGAATAGCCGTTAAATTCTCTTCCGACGACAAACGAATTCGCTTGGACCCGAAAGTTCCAACCTTTGTTTCCTCTGTTGCTGAAACTTTTAAAGGATTTACCGCGATTCCATCGTAGATTCCATCAGGCGCTTTGCATCTCGAAGATTCTTTATTGGACTCTGTGATTAACAATGAAAGATTCGTTGTCAATTTTAACCAAAAAAGCTATCTCATTTCCATAATTCACGCTAGTAATTTCACGTAATTTCAAGTGTATAATAAATACCAATGTTGTCAGATAAGTATACGGACATAGAATCGAATTCTACGTTTGAAATTTCTCTACATGGAAAATCCGCTACTAAAATAATTATAATTTACTTCCGCCGGTCCCCACAAGATGACGTATCATAGTAGGTGCCTTATCCCTGAGTTAAAAATGATGGCTATCCATTAATTTCGGCTTCCAATAAAATAATAATGGTTGACGTTTGGTAAAATAGAGGGAGTTGTAAGTTTGTCGTTTCACAAGTTAGCAGAGCACAGCATTCGGTTGAATAACTGATTCGATAAATTGAATCAAACAGAGAGTTGAAGCATAAATACTAGTAAATTCCCAGTATTGAATAACATTGCATTAAAATAACGGCTAAATACAGATAAAGCACAGTAATCCCCGAAAGAACAGCATTATTACAGCTTTGTAAGAAAATTCGTTAATTTGGATTAATCTTTGTGGACAATGCACAAATAATTGAGGATAGGTTATCTACCGAAATGTTTAGAACGAACTGTAAACCCGCTTTCAAGGCTGCCTTAACATAAACTTATTGTATCCACCCGATATATATATATATATTGTTGGCCTCCGTCGGTCGATGTTGACCATGGATGTACATCACAATCACATGAATTTCATGTTTTACAACTTTTTGAATGACTAAACAGTGCGATTCGTGAGGAACAATCTCTCCCGCAGCGCTTGCAACGATAGTCAGAACTCTTTTGTATTGCATCAGTTGCACGCCGGCAGCGTGATCTGCGTTCAGCAGCCTAGAGCTGTATCTGCTCCTCACTATCTTGCAGACTACGCTTTACACAATGCCTCTAAAGTGAGCGGTCAAGAGCAAGTTTTTCCCAGCTCGCGGAGTCAATGTCAAGAGCTTTTATATCTCTTTTGCAAACATCTTTGTACCGCAAGTGCGGTCTGCCCAATGGTCGACTTTCTAATTGCAACTCACCATATATATATATATATATATATATATATATATTGCACAATCTGATACAGATATGTGTCATTGTAGGGGATGATAGCACATCAAAAAATTAAAATTAAGTTTTTTGCGTTTGCCTTGGTCTTTTATTGCACAATTAAATAGGTGGAATGTATCAAACTAAGAATTTAGCAGTCAGAAAAAAGCAATGAGCCTAACAAAAACCTTAGCATGACGAGGTATAACGAGTAAAAACAGATAACCTTGCGAGACTTAATAATGACAGTTACACGGCGCATGGTTCTTCATGGATTCATCGCGATTTGAACTGAAAACCAACACCGATTGCGAGCGTAAGCTTTCTCAGTGCAATGTTTTCCACGTGAAACAATTTCTAACGAAGAACAAATTGTGGCGAACATTCAATCAGAGCATGTACGGTGCTTAAAACCTTGTTCGAGTAAGATAATTGGGCTTTAGTAAATGATTGATGGGATTATATGGGGAATGAATAATTTTAAATATCAACACAAGGTCACTACGAATGCTTCGTTGGGTATGATCGCGTAGTTTTTTTGGACATTAACTTTTGAAAAGGCGAGTTTGTAACGTGAAACAAACTTGTCTGCGGATTTCTGTATTAGGGAATTCAATATCCTTCCACAGCCATGGTGCCCAGGTTTGGATTGAATATTCCATAACAAGACACACATATGTATTTAGTATTCAGTGTAAGGTTTCAGGCGTGAAACTCATGAATAGTTTCTGAGTAGACCTAAGATATTGCAGACTTTATTATACGCTGTGCGACAATGCTGTTCGGGCTCGAGTTTGCACGGCACTCAGACACCGAGAACTTGTTCTTCGGTAGTCCAGATGAAATGTTGAATGCCAAGCTAATACGTCTGGTGCAAAGATTCGCCGTGACGGAGCATTTTACGTTTTGCGGGCCTAAATGACAACTCATTTCTCCGGGACCAACAGAATAGGGTGCACAAAACCCGCTGTATGCCCATACAGCCTTGAAATGACCGAATACGTTTACATTTTCTAATATAATCAGCAAATAGTATAAAGTTATATCAATCTTTTGTTCCCTGAGTCTTTATGCACTTGCTATTTAATTACTTAGCGTGTTTTTGTTTTATATACATTATTGTTTTCATCATATTATGGGTGTTGTTGATCCTAATGCCGAAAGTTCCTGTTTACGAATGAAGATAATTTCTTCGTCCTCTTCTTCTGGTTCCTTTTCTTAGAAGAAGAAGAATTAACTTCAATAAATTTTACTGTGAGTAGAAGTTTTGTTGTACAATTATTATTACCTTCCGAGTATTAATCTTACACAGATCCAAAATCATACCAAACTAACAATAATAGAAAGTATTCGTCGTATACTCTAGAATCTGATAAAACCGAGCCTACTATTCATTACTTCTTTATTTTATGATATTTAATTTAATAATTCACATGGACACTATTGTCTGGCATAATTCTCTCGATATTTAGTGCTATTGTCTGGCTCGATGAATGTGTGATCGTTATCCTATCAACAAAGCATTGCCAATTCCCAATGTTTGAGTGTGATTTTCACCAGTGATAAGCACCTTGGTGCCCGATTTGATGCATTAATGTTTGTACCCGTGTCGAATGTGATTCGCACGAAAGATTAAACTGACAAGTGGCTGTTCACTTGGCTGAAAATTATGATATTCTTCACAATTGATTGTTTCTGGTGTATTATTACCAATCAAATTTTGTGCGCTTTCTGACAAATGTGTCTAGTGGGAAGTTATATGCGAGTCCCAGCAGTATCGGATAAACGGTACAGCTAGACAGAAACGCTGACATTAAACGTTCAGACCACCAAACGAGAAACGCTTAGATTCTATCTCAGTGTGTGCTCATTAAAAACCGCACAATGACCACGTTCTGGTGGTAAGCTTGCGGAACATGTTTGATAGACATCACTGGATGTAAACATTCGCAGCTAATTGGCATATTTCCCACTAGGCTTGACTGCAATGGTCAATTAGCCAGTTGTATTTTTCGTACTTCGGACCGAGTATTTGCTAATTATAGGGAATGATGCTTGTTTCTGGAACATTCAATCAAAAAAGGACAGGAATGTGGGGAAAGTGGTAATTACAATGTACCACGTCAGCATCGAGATCAATTTTATAAGATTAGTTTATGATACGTGATGGTCTTTCAACTGGCTTTGTAAATCGTTCAGCTCACAGTAATTAAGCGAATGATTGGATTTCGCTTAGTCGAACGTGTAAATATTAGTGTTCATATTTAAATCCAGAAATGACAAATTACACTAGGCAATGGAGTTTTACATTCTTACATTGTTCGTTTTCATTTGCTGGTTTATTTCCAACATTATAAAGGACATTTAAAAAAGGACAAAAATGGACATTGAAAAAGGACAAAATGTATGTATGTATATATCAAACAACAAGCCTGGATCCAGGCAGTGCGCCACGATCAGAGACTGAACCAGGGCTCAGATACTGTCAGTTTACCCAAGCCTAGACTCATGTGGGAGGGAAAATGGAAAATGGCATTGCGACTCCAGCGTAGTTCCGCATGCAGCATGGTACTACTTGCGCAGTATTGAAATACAGGAAAACTGCACATCCGTGCGATAATACAGTAGAGGTAGTATACGTTATTGCGAACCAGGTGTGAATTTTCTAAAACCAATTTTAAGGTTGCACACGTGGGGTCTAGTTGGGTATTATCTGACAACCAATAAATTTCCACTATTCGATATTACCCATCTTCACGAAGTACACAGCTTATGAAGAAATTTTGGAGACTGATATGCACTATAAGCTATTGTCCGTGATTTACATTGCAATCTAGGAAATGATCGGACCTATATATGGCTCTATTTTGGCCAGCATTTGAAGCACATTTACATTCCAAAACTATTCGAATAAGTCAGCTTGATTCGCGAAAGTTCGTTTCAATGAGACTTGAGATCATGGTGAAGTGACAAACAATATTACGGTTTTAAAAATAACAAAACACTTTGCATGACTGATACACAGTTTTATACACCACTAATACTGCTTCTAGCCTTACCTAAAGTTAACTCAATGCTAACTTTGAAACCCATTGTTCTTTTCAATTTATAGATTCCGTTTTCAATTAGGTACCTATTCTTTACTGAATGATGCAACTGACATAAAATTATTCACTATTCTAATAATTCAATTGTTAGTCTTGTACACGAGAAAATTGTGGTGGTTGTGAGCAACACATTACTTTGGTCATCCATAAGCGCCTTGAGTGCTTGACCGAGAATCACTCTGTGATTCTGTGTCCGAACATCGTGGTTCGTTGTACGAACCATATGCAACAGTGGCATACAAGTATAACTCTATTTAAATGATCTCCAACGGCTTCGGAAAACTGGCGAAACTAAGTGGGATTGAATTGCGATTCCCTGTGACGAATTATGTGAGATAAGCCACATGTTTCCCAAAACAAACGACAATGTTACCGGACAAGCAATGAAATCTAGTCTAAAATGTAAAAGAAAGGTAGAAGACTTAAATGGTTTTGGAAAATTTCCGTTCAAGACGTAGTGGAGCAGAAGGGAAAGACTAATACACAACTCGAATAAATTGTCCAGACTCTTTACTCCTGGTGTTTTGCACAGAGTCAACTTAAGTAGCTCACGAGAAAGTGTGAATTTAGGGATTAGATGTTGGGCTCTATACGAGCACGCAACAGGTATTCTTCATTCTGTTCAGTTAATTCAAGGCCACGGTTGATCGGGAGTTTAATTTTAATTTCTTTGCACTTATTAAATGTCGTCATGGCTCAATGTTCGCATACATATCTATCAGGCCTGTTTCTAACCCTAATGCGTAATGTATTTTGAAGAATTTTTATACCAAAATCTTTGCATTGGCTGGAAAATGACGGCAGCAGCCTAGTAACCCTGCAGTTTTCGGAACCGTACCACTTGTACAGATCCGTGCTAATGATATCGGACATAAAGTCCGCCCATATTGATCATTCCGGCTTCACATGGACAGGGATTTTTCATTTATGCTCACTTTAGTAAGACACGGATTCGGCAACATTTGCTTTGCCTCCATTATCCTCCGAACATTGTCCAATCATTCTGTGCTTCAACGATTAAAACAACCAGATGCAGTTCTAAGCCAGCTGCAATCAACATTTTCGCGTTAGACATCGGACACGTGACAAATGATCTTCTGACTGAGAATCAATCCTCATTCATTCATAGAAATCACGTGCAAACATAACTCAGCAAATTGATTGAGCGTATGAGACCGTTTGGGGTGGATTATTTACGACCGATCAAGTTACAAAGGCATGAAAATCTGATCTATGATTGTGCATGGGTCAGAAAATAAAATGATCTCTGAAAAACACTTAATTTTGCTGGACATTTTTTACAATTTGGCGCAAACGACCTGTGTTCTGTGACGTTAGAATATTAGGTGAACCATTAGGAAACAAGAGTTTTATACCTTTTATTTCAACTATTACATTAGAGAGCACAATTGGATGTATTCTTACAGACGCTCTGGACAGCACTAATCACATCACTATATGCAATGCTCGTTAAAAAGTTGGATAGAGGTTAAAAACAGCGTTAGCCATCAAACGCATTATCAGCTATTTTACATTTATGCAGTCATCCTTTGTAGATCAACTATCAAATGTCATATTCAATGTATGAAATTTTATTAGTAAACACGAAGTTGGTGTAATTCATTCAAATAGATTATAAATCTATCATTAAACGCAGCGCTTTCTCTATTGATCCATTGTACAAAATATCCCGCGGTTATCTTCAAGGTTGTAAGTATTTTATACTGCAATAAACTTTGTTCTATTGTTTTACCCTCTTCATATAGCAATGGTAACAACCCTCATTTGAGTAAATATACCCATATTACAACCTGATTTAAATTATCACTCACGAATGGTAACCAATGATGTGGGGAGCCAATGCTGGTTGCCTGGTGTAAAATTAATAAAGAAATATCTAGAGAGCCAGTTTACATGTTAGCAGAAGTTTCAAACCGAAGGTTTCAAACCACTGATTCAAAACTACTATACATTTTGGACCCGTACTTCCTATTAATGATGCATTTAGAATTCCAAGGATTGGGATACTTCCCGCAATAGGGTTATTATTTCTAATCGCCTTTCATTCTAGTTTTCCCTCGCTTAAATCAGTTTTTGCGATAGATTATCGTCGCAAGGAATGTAATTTCTACAGAAATAGTTTGTACATCTCATAGAATCATTAATTCATATTCAGTGGTATGCTGGTTTCTCATGAGTGCGTTATACGCGAAATTTAGTGTAACGACAATGATGGAGTGATTCATTTTTTGCTCAAACACTCTGGATTTTACATGACGTAGGACTTATACAAAATAAAGAGTAACTTTTGCTTAACATCAAGCCACCCATCAGCTATTATTAAATAATTCAGTAAATATGCAATATATTTAATCGCCACCTGAGTTCAAATATTCTTTTTGGCAATCTGGCTAATAATTTCAGGTTTTTAGTTTTATTATTAAAAATATAGAAAACGAGAAACGCGCTAAAATGTAGTAATTTGAGTGGCTAATAAATTTTTATAAACTCAAATTAATCATTTAATTTACCCGTGGATGCAAGCCAATTTGTTTTCTGTTCATTGGGTTGAAGAAGATTTGAGATTAGAAATGTCCCCGTGTGCTCATTTGCACCATTTCCATCTTGCTGTTTCTCCGACCCGTGTATCAGTCTACCGAACTCGAAACATTTTGTAGGGTGTGCTTCGTCGTCATAGCAACTCTGCATTTCTGACAAGGCGGATTCGCTTTCTGAAATATTTCTGCTGGGGTAATATTCATTTTCGGATGCTTGGCTATCAAACGACTTAAACTTCATTGGTGTATCGGAACCCATGTTACATCGAGACTGTTGCTTTTGTCTGATCTGTGCCACAGTCGTCATTTCTTTACTTCACTTGTGGATTCACGATAGTTTATTAATCTCCAGTTCTCATTTCCATACGGGATCGAGATAGATTAGATGAATTTCGTCCAATCATGTGTTTTTCTTTCATCAAGGGGGTTCACAAAACCATCATTAGCTTGATCCGCTTATTGTCATCCCCTCGTGGATAGAGATGGGTGGTCCGTGGACAGGTTCACTACTCAGCATCGTCCTGACCCCTTCCCATTTTGGGCAAATCGATTCACTATTAAGCGTAACTAGTTGTAATGGCGATAGCTCCTTTGTGATTGGTCAATTTGGACAACAGTGTGAGAGGGTCAGTGAACGTATTCGCATATGGTGTGTGTGTGTGACTATTTAGGAGGCGATTTATGAATTAACTTTGCCGTGATTTGATTGTGTGCCCCGAAACAGGTACCTCATTAACGGGGAAGGAATTTTTCATATACACGATGGTGGAACCGCCCAATTAATGCTATAAACTGAAAGAGATCCCTTGTGTGTGCGTATTCCTGTGAAACGAGTTATTCAGTAAAAATTAAATGGATACATAATAGGATTATCTATGAAGAGCTTGGTTAACAACATCTTAAAAAAATAATCAGAGGGTAAGATGTGAAAGAAAGCAACCAAAATTTCAAGAATCACTTCTAACTGTTGAGTATGTATTCCCCATGAGGAGGCGAAAAGATTTTTGCGCTATTTTTCATCATGGAAAATTTGTAAATGGCTTGTGAAGTGTTTTGATAAATGCAGTTAAATCAGGATAATCAGGATAGATCTTGAGCTCACTGTCACAATGCATCGAGAAAAATACATATACAACAACATTTTCAAAACTGTTTTCTTGGTCGGTGTAATCAATTAAATATTTCTCTTGATAGTTCACACAAAACTGAATGGTAATGGATAAATTAGCTAATTATCTATTGTAAAAAGTGCATTAATTCTTAAAATGGTTCTAATTTTAGATTTTATTTCAGCCTTCTAAACATTCAGCATTATAAATAAAAGTCTAAATTTCTATTTTTATTCAGGCAAAAGTGGAAAATGTGAAAACTCACTGTGAGATTTTCTTCTGAAAATTCGTTCTGCACTTAGCTTAATATGTTTTCAGCATTTTTGGATTAGCATTATGTTACTTTGTAGCCAATATCCAATTATTTACGTTAAAAATATTCAGTATAGTTCTGCATCTGAAGAAAAGGATCCACAACAACACCACTACCGGTTTTGGCGGTTTGCCGTCATCATGTGGAGACAATAAGATCGGGTTCAGTGAGCCTTGAAACAGTGGATAAGTGGTAAACAAATTTATACTTGAATGCCACTGTTACATACGTACAACGAACCGCGATGTTCAAACACAGAATTACAAGTTGATTCTCGTTCAAGCCCTGAAGGCGCAATGTTAGCAATCTGAAAGAGCATCCCGCTTGGCGGTGGCGCAAAAAACAAAATTACAATTTTGGTCTAAGTCGTTCAGTAAAATACACTACTTAATATTACTATTGCTACTTAGTGCTACATAATTCCATTTTACAATTTGTTATCCTATATGCTTAATGCTCCTGTAAACCCGTCCAAACAGTACAAAATCTATTTCAAACGGAACTAAAAACGGATATGAAGTCTTATAATGCCATGATTAATAATGCCAACGTAACTAACCTAAATTCGCCAGTTTGTACGTATAGGGTGATGCTTCCCGGATTTGACTTTTTGGCAATTAAACATAATGGAACTATTTAACTCTTCAAGAACGATAATTTATCCCTAGCTAGGCTGTGTTAAATCCCACAGTCATATTTAGCAATGTTGCTCACGCTAGATATCCCAAATAAATTCTTAATCTATAGAGTAATTTTTCAAAGAGATTCAAGTGGCTTTATAATTTAGCGTGTTGTTCACATCTTATTAACTTACACATCACAGCCGATTTACGGCTCCAGGTTGTCTTCACGGGAAGAAAGTAGGATTACGTCAATTGCGTCTCATTATTTTTTGAATTCTTGAAAATTTTCATTTAAGCGTGAATATATTTTCTTCGTTTGTGATATATAATCCAGGTAAACGTTTTGTGTTGCGAACAACCCCCGGCACTGAAAATCCACATTATATTTCATCTGATTTGTTTTCCAATATTAAAAAATCATTTTTCCTTCTTAACGGAAACACACGATGAGCTAGAAAACACGTGTTGTGAGAAAATGAACTAATTAACAGGTATGTAAATTTCGGGCCATCGAATCGAATGGTTTTGATATCAATCACGGAAGTTTCGTCACCACAATACTCAATGGAGATCTCTTCTTCCAGACATGACGTAATTGAACATGATTAAGATTTTCATCGTCACCAGTGTCACGTGCATGGTTTGCTTCATGTGGAATACTCGTTTTAGATTTGACACTTTCCAGTCCAATCTGGATCTGACGAGAAGTAATCATCAATGCCATCTAATCCAGCCAGCATAACAAACACGCGTGAAGACGTCGAGAAATTCATCGAGATGTATCATACTTCCTTAATGCACATAAGTGTGGCGTTTCACTGACAAAGTGTTAATGACCTAAGCAGAACGGCCACACTGCGCGAACGCGATTAATTATGTCACAGACGAGCATACAGCCATGCAAACACACGACGAGATCAGTGGCAGAATTTTCCTTACAGCGTCGAATTTCGTGGGGTATTCACTCAACAAAGTGTCACCAAAGATGTGTCAAGCATGATCCAATTAAATAAATCGGATCGAATTAGATGGAATGTATAAAACAGATGTTTACATTCAGACCAGGTTTCTTTGTAGATGGATTAGCAAATAAATATTTCGTTCTTGAAAATGTATGCGGTTTTAGCCAGGTATATGAGTGGTTTCTTAGTTAAACTTGTCTTTGAATGAATATAGTAATGTTAACTCTTTATGGGTCAAAGTTTGTCACGTCAGGAGCGGTCTGGGGGATGAGCTCCCAATTTCAAAAATGCTTTAATGGCGAGGGTCTCATATAGCCTCTGACAACTAAGTCCAGCTCAAGGCTTGCAGGAGTGGTCATGTGTGACCCGGTGGAACTGCTTCTACTGACAGGAGAAGGGGCAAATGCGGCTGACTGGGCATCAAAACCAGTTTGCTTCTGGCAGGTGGAGCTCAAAAATCAAGAATCAAGATTTTTTGGTGAAAAAGCAATCGCTTTACATTTAAAAAGGGATGACAACTATAATAAATACAGAGGATGCAATCAAAATTCTTTTGTGGTGTTTGGTTTGTGGGGTTTCATATGAAGTCAATATACAGGGCCGATAGTAGAGTGCTCTTTGATATAAGCATTCAGTTTTGATTTGAAATCACGGATCGTTTACAATATCTTGTGAAAGTGAATTCCACAGAAAACAAATACGCACCGAGGAAAAGAAATGACTCTTTAATCGAGTTTTGATTGTGGAATATCAATACAACTTGAATGACTCTGTGTATTCTTAGGAGAACTGACTATTATCAAATCGCAGGGAGGGTGATTTTCCATCCGCAGTATTTTATATGTTAGGATAATGTCACTCCTTAATCTCCTTTGTGTAAAATCGGTCAATCCCATCATGTCAATTCGCTCTTGGTATGGGGTGTACTGCATCCCATGAACTAGCTTCGTCGCTCAGTGGTAAATTTTACCAAGAAATTCAATGTCTTTACGCAGCCACAGTTCCCAAACTGGGAGCAAGTATTCTATCGTTGGATGGATGTAAGTATTTGTAATGCGGGGAAGCTTTTTAAGAGAGAGCCGCCCAAATATTATCCTCAGCATTCCCAAGAAACCGCTTGCCCTATTGAAGACTTTCTGGCAATGACTATTAGGTTTAAGGTTATTAGTAATCCAGATACCGGGATTCTTCTCAGAGATCATCCAAGTCAAGTTTTCATGACTAACATTATATGTATGTTTGTATTGCCGGCCAAGTTGTAACATTTCACATTTACGTATGCTGAAAGGTATCTGATTTAATTGAGACTAGTGATACAAGTTATCCAAATCCTCTTGCTGCATCAAACAATCTTCAATTGATCGAATTTGCTTCCATATTTTTTATGTTATCAGCAAAAAGAACCATCTTGCATCGTACTACTTGCGAAATATCATTTATGTAAAACAAGAATGGGATAAGCCCGAGCACTGAACCTTGGGGGACGCCAATGGTGACATTGATGGTTTTTGATAGAACGCCGTCAATGCAGACTCGCACATGCCAATCGGTCAGATAATCCGTTATCCACAATAATGATTTTCCTGTTATCCTATATTGCACTAGCTTTGCAGAAGCAGGCTGTGGTTGACCTTGTCGAATTCCTTTGTTACATCACCATAGCAGGCATGGAACGGGGCATAGTAGGTCAATAGACGTTGTCCAATCGTCCAGAGAGATGAGCAAATTTGACAGACAAGATCTGTTCTGGCGGAACCCCTGTTGCGCTGCTGATAGAAGTCCTTTATTTCAAGGTGACCCACGGCACACTCAGTTAGAATGCGCTCTATAATTTTCGAGGTGAAGGGGAGCAGCTAACAGACCTGCAGTTTGCTACATCGGAACGTCATCCACTCTTGGAAATTAGTGTTATCACACCAGCTTTTCATGCTCACGGTACGCAATCGTCACGAAGACTCCAGATGAAAACCTCCGCTGGATTGTATGAAATCTGTCTATAACATGCACGAAGAATATCCGGGGAACACGTAATGTAGCGCCACTGATAGATGTCGTGCTCTACAGTTTCCTGAATCGATACTCGATACGCAACAGTTTGAGCCAGGATCTGTCTTAAGCTGGGACGCATTCAGCAGTACGTTCTCGATATCAGCCTCGCATTTCAGTGTGACATTTACCAAGCGAGTTTGACCAATCTGAGTTAAAGTTGAGTGGCCAGTTATTTCAGGGATTACATGTTCAATTTGCATTAGGTGGCAATGTTGAGACCATTCCTCGATGTCATGTTTCTGTTTGCTATCAAAAGGGCTTTCTTGGGACTCTCTAACGTTTGTACATATCACGCTCAGTGCGTATGGGGAGTTTATATTGCGTATCAGAAAGTCAGACTTTTTATAATTTAAACCATTTTGGGCCACACTTTTTGAGTCGGGTACAGCCGCTTTAGAGCTGAGGTCGACCGTAACAGCACATCTCTGTAAGAATTTCCTATGGTCGTGGTCGTTTTAGCTGATTCCAAAATGGGATTAACCCTGCTTTATTCTTTTTGTCACCAATAGCCTAAATCATTGTAATGATAAGATGGTTTACATCAGTGATCACTTGCGTACTCAATACCAATATTTCCTCAACAGGTCGAAGGCTGAACTCGAAACTGGATTCAAAAGTATCGGCATCGTGCATGGATTTAGCTCTGCAACGAACGCAGGCATAGCAGACGCCTGGAACGTTTTCATTATTCATTAATGCTATCGAATCAGAAGCTAAAGTACGGTCACATTTACCATGGATCTTACCCATACACAGAAAACAGGTTATGACTTGACTCGCCTTGGGACTTAACGGTTGTTCATACGCTTTGTTCTGCGTGTCGAGTTGCGTCCTATCAGCTGGCCCGGCCGTGACCATTGTTGAGTTCGGCGGATCCAGGCCCTTGGCACAGAGGTCAAGTTGGTTCCATGTCGCTGTCGGGTGAACAATCCTCGCTGTCACAGCTTGATCGATCGATTTTTTGTCTTTGTGTTGCATCTCGTGATGCGGTCAAATGTTAGTAGCCTGGAGTGAGTTGTTCGGTTGAGTGATGAGCGTTTGGTCGACTGGTCGATGTGATTGCTTTGGAACTCGTGATTTCGTCAGTTAGCAAATAATCCACTATAACTCGTTAACCACACAAGGTAGAAACAGAGAATCAGATATCAAAATAAGTAACTCGACGCGATCTTTGCAATGATAGAAAAATCGTAGAATAGTAAGCGGTGGGAAAACGCTTGCGCGCGTGAGCAAACTCAGATATTTACGTCGAAACGGTAACTTCGTCGTGGATCGGTTGACAAGAACAAACGAATAAAGCTATGATTGAAAGTAACACCGAATTCTTGGAATGCGATAAATCCGAACAGCTTCGGCGTTGATATAAACCAAAAATGTCAAAGCAAAAATGCGACTGCACAGCAGAATCTATCCATTTATTACCAAATTCGAAAGTCCATGAGGCGGTACACCAAGGTGAAGAAGACCCCTTATCTCAAAAATTCACTGCTTTGTGGCTACATACAACCAGGAGCCAGAGTCCGGTAAGGCAGTCCAAAGTTGTATTAATCTTCGTTCTGTCAACTCCTGCGAGGGCAACGTTGTCCAAAAATATCAGCCCAGTTGTTCCTTTAGTTCTGGTGGTGTCGTGGAGAGGGAGCACTTGCTGCATAGGCAACAACTAGTTCTCCATATTGAACCGCCCCGGCGTACATTTTAAAGCACCAACAGAGAAGACACTCCATTCCTCTTCTATGGATAATAACACAGGAAGCAGCAGATACCGGTTAAAAGCTATGAATCGACTGGTGTAAAGCTCAGCGCATGGGGCTGCTTCCGAAGGTGGGGAAGGTTTTCAGGTCTCATTGTACGGCTACCGCCCGCCTCAAGCTGGGCAGTCTCCAGTCAATAAGGTGCCGTCTCGCAACGGTCTTCTGTCCTCATTGGGTGCATGGGGATTAGGAATCAATTGACAAGCAGGCTATTTTTCCGCACCAGCTAATGGAATTATTAAGCAACGCTGATCAGCTTTGTAACGACATCTCGAATGTCAGAGGCGTAAGATAATCAGCTGTGATTAACAAAGATCTAAAAGGGCTGAAGGTCGACGTGGCTGCCCTGCAAGAAACGCGATTACCAGACACTGGAATGCTAACGAAAAGAGATTACATATTTTGCAAAAGGAAGGGGTTCTGATGATCATTGACTGCAAGGATTTCGGTTTGCCCTACGAAACAGCCCGCTAAAAGAAACAGAACTAGCAGTAGCGGGAGCGAACGGATTTGGACTCTAAATCTGAAGTGTATTACTGGTACCATTACGTCGGTCAACGTTTATGCTGACGCTCTTCGTGACGCCTGTTGAAAACGACGCTTTTTAACATAACCTCACAACATTCCTCATAAACGTCCCACCACAAAAACTTTGCAGTGACATTGTGTAATTTCAATGACAGAGTTAGTGCATCTTAAATTGGATTCACTGTCTAGCAGACGGGTTTGATTGGATCTCATCCAAACTTATAAAATAATGAACTAAATGATGCATCCTGATGCATCTATTTCGCCTCCGGTCAAGCCACACGTACTCGCCCACTGATATTTGATATTCGACATACTTACCGGAACTATCGTCGGTTCTTCTATTCGGTGCTCAGTTGTTTCTTATGAAACTCCCTACCGTCAGATGTTGTACAATCATCTAGTGAAAGCATTTTCAGGAACAAACTGGATATATTTATGCGTAGTAATTCCACACGAAATTTCGTTGATATAACTTAATTGAGCAACTTCACTTCACTTCACTTCATTTATCCCAAAGAATATTTTTCCATCATACCGAGACAATCCATGACATTGGCTGGCTTGCCGAAATACCTCCACGTGGTGCCAGCTGGGTGGGCTCGGTTCTCCGAGCTCATCGAAAGGTTCGGCGGTGGTGTCTGAGGGTGTGGTGGGTTTTCGCCTGGCAAGCGTTCTCCCTATAAAAAGCCACAAAAATCCAATGATGACATCACGACGCGGCGGATGTGACTCGCCGCTCCAAAAGTCACTGCCCCTTGTCCTATCCAAGGACATTGTATGGGGCACAGGCAAAAACTGAAGTCACCAACCTATCAACGGGGTTATCGGGCTCCGAACTGGAAATTCCCAGAAAAGGGCGTATGAACCGCTTCGTCGGTCACCGGCCACCGATAGGTGCGAACCTCTCTCGCTCCACTGCCTTGTGGGTAAAGGCTCGGGGTGGGACCCCCTAAACGAAATCTCCCCTACTTCGGTGTAGGCAACCGAGTAGTATAATGCCTACGTTCAACGATGACGATGATGACAACGCTTTGAACCCCCCTTCTCGCTTTGTACATCTCATTGTTTATGTTGAACGGCACCATATCTGTATCAGATTGTGCAAATATAATAATAATAATCCATGACATTTTTTTCTAATTACAAGAAGTGTCCATCTTCCCAACGCCTTAACTTTATAGATATAATCTATATGCTATGCAATACATGTGTTTCGACAAATGTGATTAAACAATTTGGTCGTGCCAACCTTACCCTGCAGTGGCATACAAGCGTAAAACTTGTTTATCTTTACTCCACTGTTTCAAGCGCATGCGGATCCTGATCCTACTGTCCATACCTGATGAGTGCAAACAGCACGAAAACGGTCGTATGTGTAATGGAAATGCAGGCAAATTAGTGTTTTTGTGCAAGGTTCAATTTCGAAATCATTATTGATTGGGTCTAGTATAACAAATCACGCTTTCCAACCACCTGAACACAATGTGATCCTCGGTGAGGTGGTGGAACTGTGGTTCTAAATGACCAAATGTCTGTTTGATCTCTCATCTGATGGAGTAAAATATCAGCTACACTGAGTCTTGAAACAGAAGAAAAGTGGTAAAGAAGTCTCCAATTGAAATCCAACGGTAAATTAGAATTACAATACGAATGACAACGTGAATTAGTACAAATTTCTTTCCAATTCAATTTGCTATCAATATTGACCTATGAAGGAAGACGATTCATAACAAATACACAATTAATTGAGAGACAATAAATGGTTGATCGAGTCGTAATGCTGGACTTGGTAAAAATGTGGACCGTGTTTAGCGCACGTATTTAGGCAGCCACATAGGTAATCGGATTGTTATTTTTTTAAACCGTAGTATCGATTTTCACTAATTTCACTGGGTGATTTATTCGGAATAATGATTTGCCTCTAATATCAACAGGAAATTAATTCACTTTGAAAAACAGCGGTGCCCCTCTTCGAGACATCAAATCAGAAACGATGTCAGCACAGCTTTCTTCCTAATTAGGGCACCTGTTTGCCAAATTACATTCCAATTACTGATTAACAAAAGCAAAACAATATATTGGTTACCATGGTAGTTACTAGATAAACAACTCTGGCAGCTAAACTTCGGTTTGAGTTTTGTTAGCTTGGTTGTTTAAAAGAAGTGTTTTGATAGATCGTAATCTTTAGGAAATTTTCGAACGTCTCTGGGAATTTGAGGCGTGCGAGTTCAACTATGATTCAAGGTCTTACAAAGCTTATCTGCGAAATTACCTCCAGTTTGGATTAATTATAACCTTCGGATATACCTTATTTCATGATTTCGTCGGCCATTTAAATCTCAGTTAAACATTTGAAACCCTTAATCGCAGTCGAAAAGGAGAACAAAACCGACCGACTGCTAATCGTTAGTTTCACAGCTGTCTTGACCGCACCAAATGTAAACACCTGGCACGAGTTAAGTGATGTTTTAAGGAGCAGTAAACACAACCCGGAGGAAGCAACTAATTACACTTTAAATTAAAATTCGGAAAATCGAATCGATCGGGCATTGCTTTGACAATATTTAACAACATGGTCTAGGTACATCATTAGGAGAAATACACACGACGCCACATGAAAATGCGTTACAAGCAGCCTAGTCGTAGCCCTACTCTTAATCATTTGCGACCTCATTCCGATTCTCAATATTTATGTTCCTCATGATAAGCATGAATAAAAAAGACCGTAATTAATCGTATTGGTTCGCTGTGCATTTGTCGAAATATATTTAATGTAACGTTGATTCTAAAACTTGTGTCAAGTGCTGACTTCCCATCATATTCTGGTATATAATAGGTGCTGTTTGGATTAGAAAGATGTGACTGTGGTAACCTGGCACCATACCTAGCCAATGAAATATTATATCATGTATAACTCCGTTTTACTATAACACAATTGATATTATCTTTCCATGGTCTTCTTATGGAAATTTTTTAAATACTGCGGTTGGAAAATCAGGCTCACCGCGATTTGATAAAAGTCAGTTCCCTTAATAATACACGGAGTCATTCAAGTTGTCTCGTTTTTTATTCAATCAAGACTCGATTGTAGACGTCATTTCTTCTTCTCGGTACGTATTTGTTATCTGTGGAATTCATTATCGCATGGTATTGTGAACGCTCCTACGATCCGTGATTTCTGAATGTTTATATCGAAGAGCACTCCATTATCGGACCTGTATATTTACCCTATATGAACCCACACAAACCAAACGCCTCAATGGAATTTCGATTGCATCCTCTGTATTTTTAATAGCTGCCATCCAACGGTACATTTAAAGCGATTGCTATTTTCACCACAAAAACTTGATTCTTGATAAGCAGCACTTGGTCGTTCGGTGTCAGTTACCCGCTAGTGGTCTAATCTCCCATTATCAGCCAAGCGAAGTATCTTCACTTTGCCCACCTCAGACCTGATGCAATGCACAGTGACTCCAAATTAAGCGGACAAGATTAAGTTCTCCTCAGTCGTAGGGCCGATATCAAGAGCATACTTATATATTTTGGAAATATCTTCGTACCGCAAGCGAGGGCTGCCCTGTGGTCGATTAAAAAACGCTAGGAAATCTTTAATGTTAACAAAAGCAGCACACAGATAATACGTATAAGATTATAAATTTACAAGGCCGATCTGATCAAAAGTTTCGAAAGCAAGTAATTTTTATGTAAAACTATTTTAAACCCAATCTTAGACTCGATTTCACAGAGGTATTATATTTTACAGTTGAAATCTATCCACCAATTAATTTCTGCAAGTATCCATTCACGTATATTTTGTTTCTTTCGGAAGTAAGGTAACCTTTGTTGTATATTGTCGTCAGATCCAGCAATGCACACTTAACGAATTCACGAAAATCATGCTAATTGAATCAGGTTATCAAGACACAATCGATTACCACATGCGGTTACTTGGTGCCGATGTTGTTTCAAGTAACATTTGATCAACAAATTAATGGCGTTTGTTTCTTCAACACGCCACTGATGCCACGCTAAAAACGAGATAACTTGCATCGGTTCCCACACCAGCGCTTGTGGAACACGCACGAATTTGCAATCCTAATTACGTGTACATAGAATTGACATTTTCTGATAGACGTTCGTGTTGTGTAGCAAGCTTGGGTGAATTGAGGCTGTCAAAATGATTGGCCATTTGGTAATCGCCAACTGCGCGGCTAAATATTACGGTACGTAGTGTGTTATAAGTAAGCATACTTTTTGATAAGATAAGGATTATTACACGTAGAGCACAACATGAATTTTACGAAGTTTTATCACATTTTAATTTATTATTGGGAGATCATAGGATTCGAAAGCTGCTTCACGAACAATAGTATTAATATTTCCATCATTTTAGATGTAAAAGTATGTTATAATGTTGGAACAAAGTTTTGTGCATAAAATCTACAAAACTGCCCTGATTTGACCGATCTAAAAGGTGATTTGCTTCGTGCTCGTATTTTTTTCAAATCAGTGGGGGTACTTTGGATTCACATTAACTCAAAAGATATGAAAAATGTCTTACAACCAACACCGTTTCCCCATTGAATCGTCCAAAATAAGAAGCAGCATGCAGAGTCTAAGAAAGCCTGTATGGAGAAGAATGCGGAAATGAATGTGCAAACGCGGCGAGGCCTGATGTAAGTACTTGGAGGATCTGTGAGGACTAAATTTGTGCAATTACATCTCATCTGCCTTTCGAAATAGCAGAAGACGATTACAAATCAGTCTAGTCAAAATGTTATGAACCCCAACGCACTATACAAACATGTCGACAACCTCCGGAGTGCTAAAATAAGAATATCACAGTGTCTTCATCTAAATATAGTAAAAACGTTCTTCTACGAAAATTCACATCAGTAATCTGTCGATTATCAACACGTTAACAGTCTGCTTAAGCTAATTTTTGAACAGCGTTTCGTGCTTAAAATCTGGAAGACTGTCATGATTAGTCCGATCTGCAAGGATGGTGAGAGGAAAAATCCGTTAAACGTTCTCCCGATAGCTATCTAATGTAATGGAGTCCATCACAGCGGGTACTTTTGCAGAACCACTCTGTATGTAATAAAAATAATCGCTGAATCACAATATTGCTGACTTGTGAGACCTGCAACGGGATCTCCACGTGTTACGTGCCTGGTCCCAATTGAAATAAATGCCACTGAATACCACTGAATACAGATTGTAGCGGAATAATTAGATCAACAACCAGCATCACATTGTTTAAACTGTTGTTCAGTTTTCCTCCTTTGAACAAAATTTGGTCGTGATTATTCAGTCTCACAACACATCTTCGTGGTCACCCGTTTAAAATGTGTTAACATCATTGTCGGATGAAGTGCCTCAAATACGCAGCATTGGGCAATTATGGAACAGTTTACCTACTCACGTGGTGGTACAATCTGAAACAATTGAGGTTTTAAAACATTCACTCTATGCCCATATGAACAAGTTATTTTTACGATTGATAATTGTCTGTAACATTTTATGATAATTTATTTTACCATCCGACCATATGTACATTTTGATAGATCTTGTTAGACATACGTTTTACCGGTATATCATCTATGAATAAATCTCTTGGTCATTGTGTAAATTATTATCGTTTGGCATTCATTCCTGAATGCATCAGCTTAGCTGAACCGAGGATATACATAGTACTTTAACCATGGTAATTTTTAACCAAATAGCCAAATGATCCTAAGGTTGCCGCTATCATGGTACTTTTCACAAAATTTTATAATCTAAAAATGGAATTAGTGCATTTCAATAGTCACCATAGTTCACGGAAAAGTAAAATTGCCCATCAATTTCGCGAAGACATTGCATCGCATGGTTCGAATGAATCTATCCAATGCGATCCAATGAATTTTGCAGAGTAGTATTCATTTCAACACTGATAGAAATGACATTACATTATTATGTAATCAGCTTTATCGCATGGTTAACGATCAAGCTAAAGTGAAACCTGGAGTTGCTTTCGTGAACACGTCAGCTGGACCAACAACAACTGCATCAGAAACTGCTGAATCTTTAGCCACGTTTTATTCATCTGTATTCATCCCGAGAGAACATGCAATTTACATACCAAATCAGACCATTTCAACCAAAGTTGCCATGAGTGAAATAAATATCACGTCGAAACGTGTCCTTCAAACATTATTTAATCTTAAAACCGGAAAGTCTCCTGGGGCCGACGAAATGACACCGCTAATATTGAAGCAATTTGCGAACTTACTATACAAACCACTCACATACCTGTTCAAACAAACACTGGCAAATGAAATGATTCCTACAGATTGTAAGCGCGGAATATTCTCTCCTATTGATAAATGTGGAAATCGCCTAGATGTTTATAATAGCCGACCCGTTACTCTGTTAGCTGTGATTTATAAATTATTCAAGCGCCTCATTGTTGACAATCTAATTAAACATTTCAAAAATAATCCATTTCTTTCGAGAAAACAGCAAGGATGTAGACGGAATTATTCCTGGTTATCTAATTTCCTGATAACACTGGATGATTGGACACAAGCGGCAGATAGATGTCAAGCAAAACGCGCCTGCTACTTAGATATATCAAAAGCATTTGATCGCATTAACCATACCCTACTACTGCAGAAGCTTGGAAGGCTTGATATCGCGGGAAATTCATTGAATTGGCTAAATGACTACCTAATAAATCGCAGGTACGTGTTGACCGTGCATTACCAGAACCAATAGCAGCAACTAGCGAAGATCCCCAATGTTCAGTCCTTGGTCCGATCATCATTCTGGTTTATGTCAATGAAGTACCGGTAATTATTCGATGTTACAATTCGTTATTTGCGGACGACATAAAGATATGGCGTTGCATCCGTATCCCAGAAGACTGTCTGTTATTACAAAAAGATCTTGATATGCTTCACAGCTGATCGTTGAAGAACAAACTGCCGTTTAACTTTAACAAATGCAGGATCATGAATGTAAGGAATCCAGTGGAATTCACATATCATATAGTTTCGCGTGTCCTTGAAAATTGCAGTGAAGAAAAAGAAAAGAAAAGTTTAAAAACCTCACTTCAAACTAACACTGCCTTTAAAAAAGAAACACGTATCCTAAAACTACTCAAACTGGTATTTGGGAAATTTTCGCCCAAGATTTTCCCAAGGATCATGAATACATACTTTTGACAAGTCACGAAATACGGTGTGCAGTCATGGTCCCCGTAGCTCAAGAAGGATGTTGAAATTATGCAGCGAATCAATCACGCTCAACAAAACTTGTTCTCAGCATCCGAATCATGGCTTATAAAGAAAAGATAGCTCACCTGAATCTGTTCGACTTTCCCTATTGACTAATCAGAGGAGACCTTATCCTACTTTACAAAATATTGCATACCCCAAACCACTCTTCACAGGATTTATTTACGCGAAGGAATAAGTGAAGTTATCAGACCCATGAATATATTATGGTGGTACCCCATTCCCGCCTGAAATGTAGATGGTATTTTTATTCTGTCCTGTTCTGTTTTACTCGGAACAGTTTACCTTTTATCGTTGCTCACTTTACTAGCTTACATATCTGTAAAACGAAATTAGATGAGTTATTTTTTTATTGAATTATTCGTTTCCCAAACACTTATATACCGCTTATTCTAATTCCTTCTCTTGTTTTATACCCTTGGATTTCAATTTTTACCATTCTATGGTTATAGTTATACTTGTTGCTTTGAGGACCATTAGAAACCATTGAATAACCTTGAATTGTTGTTCCTCAGCTTCACGTAATCCAAACGGTAAACTTATTTTTCTTCGTCTAACATCATGAAGCCACAGCAATTATTTCATAGTGGATTAATCCTCTAAAATCTCTTCTCTATATACCCGATCACATATTCTCACCATCTACTACAAAGCATCGAGGAAAAGTAATTGCTAACCACTGGAGTGCAATCGAACTGACTCACTTGCACGCAATTTACCCTACCATCGAGGGATACTTATAATCGGCTTGTAATTACATGCTGCGCAGCAGAGTCAATTATCCTCACTCGAGGTAAAGCGAAAATTATGGAGCATCGCGCGCAAGGTTTACGTGGCAAATGGATTGAAATTATGGTGTACACTTTGGTGAATAGGAATCTCCAAGGGACCGGCGGAACACGAATCGGCGGATTTTGTTTTATACATTTGACAAAAATTGGTCGTAAAAATGAGGCGACTTACATTTTTCTAATATCCAACAGAAAGAATAATTAAATATTACACACACTTTCAGGCTTCTAGAAATTCGTCAATTATGGAAGCTTTGAGTTAGTCTGAGTGTCACACTGAGTTTATAGTTCAGCTGTTAATTTATTATTCGTTGATTCAATTAAAAAAATTCTCAAACATTAGATCATGTTTTGCTGATGACCATTGCGCGAAGCAAACTTGCATCTTTTGCGTCAGATGCGATATTCTGTTATCATGGCTAGATTGATTTTGGCATGCACATTAGGAATTTATTCACATGAAAAGTAGGGCCAGATAATATAAATTACTCAAAAAACGACTGTATTTAAGTTGTATTGAATATTATTGCCTTCGCTCTAATTAAGATATAGGTAGTTACGAATGATCAGCATGATAGGTCACTGTAGAAAGAACGGCCAAAGGTTATTGCTCTTTTTCTTATCTAACTATTAGTCTTACTTAAGCCAATGTGGATTCGAAATGTGCGTCACGCACTTTGAGTATTTCATACCGCTACAGAATGTGGTCTGTTTAGGGAGTAAAATTAGTTTTCAAAATTAGCACAGAAAAGTGCAATAGCTGGTCAATCGTACTTGATTGAACGACGTTGGTGTGATTTTCATTTTGAAGCTGACAGCGTGAAGATGACACTTCACCCTGTTTTAAAAGTGATTGACCAAGATAAAGTTATTCATGCATGATGGTTTTAATGCTTTAATGTATATCATAGCGTAATAATATAGCTGCAACATTATGGACTGAGTTGACATGCCGATTACTCATGATCGATTGTTAAATAATGTTAATTCTTCACATCTAAATGCACGGTAGATTTTTCACTTCTTAGGTACCGCGCGCATACTATATTATCTTAGCTTACGTTGCAATTAAAGGAAGCGCGTGGAAAACTCTCTGGGCCAATCACAATATTTGATACAGGTCACAAGTGCATCCATTAGGAAGGCTTAAATTAATCCCCACTGTGCTCACATATTAGGGTTTTTAGATATTTCGACAATACCCCTGTCAAAACAAAAAGGCAACATTTCACATAAATAATTTAACGTGTTACAATCTTTGAAGTAGTGAAGGAAATGGGACAATATCGTGCAATAATCTGTCAAACTGATACACAACCCGGAACTTTAATCTTTACAAAACTTCACACACGTTGCAAAGAAATCTGAGTGCAAGCGGTTATAGTAATTTTTTGGGTAACGCTTCACGTCTGACACAGTAGCTTCGTCAGACCAAGGGTGATTGTCAGAACAGGGAGCATGATTAAGTTGACTACTACTTAATCATGTTCCTTGTCCTGACTATAACCCTTGATCTGACGAAGCTTCTGTGTCAGAAGTGAAACGTTACCCGAAAACTACTCTAACCGATTGCACTCAAATTTCTTTGCATTATGAATACACGATCGGTCCCAAACATATTCCAATCGATTGTTCACACACGTTGATTTCCACTACTTGATGGAACGTACCGATATGACGCTCGTTCGTTCGTCTTCAAAGATTTTAGAGAGTGATCGAACCCGGCTCTATAGTTTGTTATATAATTTACTTCAAGATTTCGATCGATAAGTTGGCTCCGGTCATATTAATTCTTCCCTATTGGAAATAAAATATCTGATCTTTTCTCCTGTACTTCATAGGGAGACAAAACAAGATTTTTCTCATAGTCGCAGAAAAGTAGAATGTGTTTAAAAGTTGAATTCTCAAATTGATCTTACTTTTCGCTTTTAACAAGTACCATGGACCGCCTAAAATAAAGAAGAAGAACTTTTCATGAACTCGAATTACTGAAGAGCATTTTGGACGCGTGACCTTCTTAGGATATTAATTTTTAGAATTTGACCAAAGTAATGTGTAGCTCACATCCCCACACATTATTTTGGTCATCCATAAGCGCCTTCAGTGCTTGACAAGGAACCACTATGTGATTCTGTGTTTTCCCAACGTGGTTCGTTGTACGAACCACGAACAGTGGCAATCAAGTATAAATTTGTTTTAGAATTTGAATTTTCGCGTTAGTGAGGAAGGACTTCAAGAAAAATCCTCCGCTCAAACACAAAATTTTTTTACAGTAAATAATCAAAATTTGATACTGATTTTACGGTTGTGCTTGATAAAATGGAAAAAAGCATTTCAAGTTTCAACAGGTTACAAATTTTTATACGCTGATGACAAATCTTACTTTATATCGAAACATCGATGGATAATATTCGCACTGTCCCATGAAATGAATTAATAAAAATTAAAAAGGTTTTTCATCGGAACCCCACCATTTGATCGTCCCAGCTCCCGTTATCATGTACGACATTGCTAATTTGCTTGATCGTTATCAAAATGAATAGCTTGAGTTTAGTTGCATTCCTATCAATTATGACTCTATTATTAATTGGATGGAAAAGATTAAGTTATTTTTAACATGAAAGGTGTCTAGAGAAGTAAACTTTAAACACTAAGTATCCGATTTTTCTACACGCCTGGACCAATGTGAAATACTAATTAATAATTTGTCTAGTTAACTATCAATTCGTATGTGAAAAGGTACCCAAACCTTCCCTCTGCAGAGCATCCATCTGATTAATTATGGATTGATTATGGATAGTCAAATTAACAAATGCAAAAGTGCTTTCAAACGCTAGTCTACATCGCAGTTTCATCCCACTAACAGATACTAACCAAGGTGCGGCATACCGATGCTTTTAAAAGAGATATGAAAGCTCTTGTCGTTGACGTTACGAGCTGGAAAGAACTTTTTCGTGAGCGCTTACTTAGGCGACGTCAATTTCAAGCTAAGGAAAGAGCAGATACTGCTAACGACTGTTGAACGTAGATCACGCCAACAGCGCACCAATGCCGTCGGCCAGTCGAGTACTGACAGCCACTGCGGGAGAGTTTGTTCCTACCGAATTAGAATGTATAGTCATTGGAACGATGCGAAGTATGAAATCATCATGCGCTTGCAATGTATGTCCACGGTCGACATCTACCGAATTAATCCAGCAAAATCATTATCATGATGAAGCACAAGTCTGGAGCCAGACTAAGTGCCAAGCAATATGAAGCACGAAAAGCGGACAAGCAATCACGTGAAAAAGGGAAAGCAGGCAAGCGGAATATGCCAAAGCAAGTTCACAAATGCGCAAAAACACACATAATAAAATACCCTGCCGCCACTGACTTTGGTTTCCAACCAACTATTATGTGGAGCTTTTGGACTCCACCCAGACAAACGAATACGCCCAACTAAGCCTAGTGTTACGGTGAGTTTCTTCATCCAAATGCGCCATGTCATAGACTGGCCACCTGATCGTTTATCCCAGCTTCTACAAGGCTCTGCGAATAAGGCGCGGTGCGATAAACGGTGATTAGGCATTCTTAACACATGTCCCAACCATCGCAAACGAGCAAGTATCAGCATTTCTATCAATCCGTCGCCGCTTGCTCCTAAAAACCGCTTGCAAACATCTATATTTGCAACGCGACGCTGCCACGGAATGCGAGCAATCATACGCAGGCTACGGATAGACCAGGTTTCGCAGCCATAAAGTATTGTAGCATGTACCGCTGCGTTGTACACTCAGCTTTTAGTATGGAGTGAAATATCGTGTCGACGCCACAAGTGCCGAAGGTTAGCAAATGCTAGACCCGCTTCGCGAACACGTTGTGAGATCTCGTCCTCGACACAACCGCCAGCAGAGATACAACTACCAAGGTAAACAATGCTGTCGACCAATTCAAGATTCACATCGCACACAGTTATGCTTGGACGAGAGCCGCTCCAGTCCTAGGTGAGTGTTTCACACATGTTAGGCGCAGAATATCGAACCACCAAAATAGCATATCCTCTCGAGATATCTATGAATGAGATTTTAAAAAATCTAAGACAAATACTTCCACAATCAAATGAACTTAATGGTAATACGCGATTCGAAAAAGCCAAGTTCAATTGTATTTGAAATATTCGTTTTTCGATTAAATGTGACAATTATTGACTTAAAGCGCTGTTTCAAACGTTATTCCAACAAAAAACCACGGCAACTCATACACGATAAATCTATTACACAAACTTTAATGATTGCGAATATTTGAACATCGGAAATTTAAATGCGGTTGAATCAACCACAAACTGCTTGCGAACCATCGGCTATTATTCCAAACGCAGAATTATTTACCAGAAGGTTACGAAATTTTGGGGGATTTTACATTCATGTTCGTCGTACTATGTATTTGCAATGGCTGCATTCAGAATGGCTGAATAACAGATTTAATTTCCAATTTTAGAACTATCAATATGAAAGAATTTTATTAGCTGTTAGAACCTTGATGCAATGCTTAAAACAAAAAAATAAAGTGACACACTATCTGAAACCACTTGGCTGATGACATGACCTACTAATTATTACCAAAATGTTTTGGTAGAGATAGTTACAAGTAGTTGTGGAAACAGTGCAGAACACATACAATTGTCCAATCAACTTGCGATTAATAATAATTAATATAGCTCCATTCTTATAAAGTTTTACTGGACCCGAATTGTTTCACGATATCACGAACTTTAAATATTAATAAAAACCCAATCCAATCCCACAATATCCTATCATATAGCCATCACTTAAGTAGCGAGACATGATTTGAATAAAACATGCTTGTTCGTCACATTTCGACACATCCGAATAGCAGGTGACATCGAATGTTGACCACCATGTTACAACGATTCGGACAATAAAATTTGTCCTATTTGTAAAGGTGCAGCCATACCTCACGAGAAATAAAACTTTGATTGAACTAGGCCATACATGTGTTACTTTCACACAACTTTATTGTTTTTCTAAACACATGGGTTTAAAAATCGAAGCACAAGCAAGGCATGCCCATCGTTTTGTTTGCACGAATTTCGAAATAAACTAACACACGTGTTCCAGCATGAAACGTAACCGATTCACTGAAACATTTTGTAGAATTATGCGGTTTGTAACAGATTATACACATTTGGAAAGCGTTGCTTTTTCGAATACAGAATCTCTACTGAACAAAAGAATATTTTCAATCATTCGACTGCGATAATCTAACTTATTCGATTGGAATTACGATTTCCGCTTCACTTTTCGCTTTGAAAATGATGAGATGATTGGTTAGGCACAGACAAATCTGACTCAGTTTGTTTCGAACGGCATGGCGATTAAACGAAATGGATTTTACAGCTTAAAAATCATGCAACACTGATCCCATATTCGATTGCTTGATTGGATAAAGAAAAGCGCTACAAAATTTGAGTAATCACTATAATTGAATAGTTAGACCGAACGACAATAGAAATAGCTTGAGCTCATAGGGCTGGTGGTTAGCAAGACGTTGTTTTGTGTCCATAAATTATGATGGTATTAACCTCCACTTTGAGCAGAGGTCATGTGTCTGAACTATTACCAAGATGTTAGTTGTGCTTCATAATATCTGTATATCCATGTGCTGTATAAACTGTTGGATAAGTATTATTCGTGTTATTTACGATCTCACTAAGCAACTTCACATTCATTTCAACTTATTCTATCACGATTTATTGTTGATATCATCTTCAGAGAATCGTCGCGCCGTTCAGTTTCAGTCTTTCCGAAAATAAGACCAGAATATACTGTGCGATTGTGCATATGAATTTAGCATTATGTACAGCTGTGCACTCTTGAGTGATACTAAGTGTTGAGGGAGTCATGTTGCACCACGGTAAATACCTCCAGCACATATGCATAGGACCTTGGACTTCTGCTCAACATTCCATTCCGGCCTTGTTCTGTTTTCCTGACTGTTGGGTTAAGAACTACGCATCGATTGATACAATGCAACTTCGGTCTCTGCTACATCATTCGCTTCCATCATAGCACTAAGTTTACAACAAAACATTCTGGCTGTTTCCTTTAAAATAAAATCTGCATTTTCGAGCAGCAAGCCCAGAGATACTACCAGGGTAAAAATCCAGATTGGTGAGTGTGAGATGCTTTCCAACCAGCATGTGAAGTAATTTGTGTATATCAAATTGATCAAACTTCTAAATCAATTTCGAATAAATGGATGCTATACACGAATATGATAATTCATCGATTTTATCGCCCTTACTTTTGAGGTTAAATCATATCTAGGATGGAATATTTCTTTGTGCTTCTTCGTAACATGTTTGCACATGTACTAGGCTTTTTGTTTGAAGGTAATTTCCTTTATCGAACCAACGATATTTCAATTTTTGCTGATATTATATTAGTAAACGGCTATGCACATAACAAACGTCTTTTAAAACAAACAAACAATTTTCAATTTTGGTACAATTGTAAAACTACAATAATTTACCAAGCGCTCACTAATCGAACATTAATTCGCTTGCAAAGCTGACATGTTCCAACAAAAGAAAAACACGTATCAGCACTTTGTGTGAACCGGTGAATTCAACTTAAATCACAGACAAACTTGATGTTATTCCCATTGTAATCTCGTGGTTAATCACGGCATTTTTATGGCGAACGACGTCTGCTTCCAATCGGACGATCACTGGCGAACATGCAGTGGGATGTTTTCACGACGACAACATATGCATTGAAGTAGAATAAATGAATCTCTTTTTTAATTGGGAACCAACGTGGTTATGATGAGCGCAATATCCAGAATTTCTTGAGACGCAAAATCGAATGCTTGGCAGATAGGATTCAGTACGTTTTGGGAATGGATGCGAATATGTGGAAAACATATTTTTAAAATCTATTCCATATGAACGACGACCGTTCGGATTCATACTGTTTTACCATACTTTATCCTACTTTATATAATTTTCATTTCCCTTTTTGCAGGCAAACATTTTAAGTTTTTCGACTTAATTGTTTTTAAAAATTTGTTTCACTTGGAACATTTTGCCTGAAGAAATCACAGGTTCGGAATCTGTTGCGGTTTTTGTTTCTAAACTCGATGAGTATATGACGAACCATACGATATCAGACTGCCTCTATTGATTTTTAAGAGATTTTATATTTTTACTCCATATACCTCGTCATCCTATGGTTATTGTTAAACTTACTGCTAATTACACCATTAAACTTTCTAAGTTCTGATTGCTTTTGAAAAATGCGGTTACCAGAATTAATTTTTGTTTTATAGTTTACCTGTTATTGCTTAATAAATAAATTAATTAATTAATTGTTGCTGTTTAATTGTTTAAATTAAATTGTATTGTTACTTGGTTGATTTTGCAGGTGAAATGAATTAATACGAATCATTGGTTTCGGTCAAATCTTCGGTGCGATCCGAAATTACAAACAGCATATGTCCACAACAAAAGCAAATAATTATTCAACTACAAATGAGACTGAAATTTAACCTATTTCAACGGTTTCACTTTCGCCGCACAGTCTATAGTGTGCTTCAGAAACCAACAGAACTATTCGTACATTGTGAGCCCAGCCGTGTAGCTAGACTCCACGTGAATTTCTCTTGACCTGGTCAGTTAGTAGCACTCACAAAAGTAACTAAGAAAATCAAGTAAACGATTGATTAATTGTTCTACATTTTGACAAATTTCTACTGATGCCCGTGTTAAGGATGAGTAATAATTAAGTGTACGCAAAGCACATGTAGCGTTTTTGCAATACAGTCAACAGTGCTACGCTTCTCTATAGTTACGAAAACGGTACTACACAGAAGTATGCTATCCAGTGGTTTTTTGTATTGGCATCTGTTGCCCGTGGAGAATTGCTCACATTGAAAAATCACATTCCGACCCTCCTATTTATAAAGGCGGTAGTCGTTCAGACCAGCAAATTATTGACCGGCAACGCTAATTCCGGTGATCTCTAACTTAATGTAACGCGTTGTGACTACACGCATAAGAAAACATTTTGAAAACCAAAATTTTTTGTTTGCAGCACAACATGGTTTCGAAGAAATCGTTGCTGTTTATTTAACCTTCTTACAACGTTCGAGGATTGGACCAAGGCACTAGACGAAGGTTAGGCTGTACATGCTTGCTACATCGATATTTCCCAAGCTTTCGACAAAGTCAACCATGACATTCTAATACAAAAGCTCGAAGCTTATAGAATAACGCGAATGTTACTGAATTGTTTAATGGACTACCTTACTAATAGACACGTTCAAGTTCGCGTCGGCAGCACCCTCTAGAATAATAGACCTCACAAGTGCAGTTCCGCAAGGCTCGGTGCTTGGACCTCTTCTATTCTTGGTGTATATAAACGATGTAGTGGCGGATATAGGCTGTAACTTAATACGGCTTGCCGATTATATTTAAATATGGAAATGTTTCAGGTATGTTAATAAATGTGTGGTATTACAACGCGATTGGTGCACCTTATTTCGTTGGTCCAAGTTACCATTTAACCCTGCAAAATGTATAATGCTGCGGCTTGGAAAATCTCTGCACCACACGTATCAGCTTGTCAAACAATATCTAGTCTGAACCACCGCAGAAAATGATCTCGTTATCAGTGTGTCGTTTAACCTTAAGCCTGGATATCATTGCTGGACAGTGTACAATAAAGATTGCCGTATCTTGAGTTTTCTAAAAAGCATATTCAGGATTTTCACACCTGAAACCTTATCCGGGTTAATTAATACGTATGTAAGTCCTATTATGGAATATTCCATCCAAGCCTAGACACAGTGGCTGAGGAAGTATATCAAACTCCTTGACCGTATTTATCATCGTGCGACAAATGTGGTCTCCCGTTACAGAAATTTGCCTTTGAAAGAGCGGAAGTTAAAAATAAATCTACACTATTTTACCCAACGACGGATACGGAGTGACCTCCTGATGGCATTTATTATCTTGCATACTGATTACCGTCCCCTCAAACAATTGCTAAAGCCAAATGGCCTTACTCGAACAAGAAAACATTCAAAGGCTTTAGACATTCTGCATTCTCAATTGGATATTCGTCGTAGTTTTTTTCTCGGGAGGAATTTGTTTCATTTGGAACATTTTCCCTGAAGAAATCACACGCTCGGAATCTGTTGCGGTTTTCGCATCTAAACTCCTTGAGTATATTACAAACCAAGAGGTATTTGACTCTCCCTATTGACTTTTGAGAGATTGTATATTTTTCCTCCATATAACTCGTCATCCTATGGTTATTGTTAAGCGTACTGCTTTATCTACCACAAAAATTTCTGAGTTCTGAGTTCTGAGTTGCTAAATAGTAGATAGATAATGTCTGGGTTCCAATTACTAAAAAGGTAGCACAGTGACTTACAGCAAATATAACAAGTTTCTTTTATGGTATCAACATAAATTATGATTAAGCCTTTTGGCTTCTGTATTTGTCTCGGTTATCAAAGATTTTAGCTGCATGTGCATGAAAGGCATACAGACTTGACCTTTTAGCACGTGCTTTGCAATTTTCACGTGTGGAGTTTCAGGTCACTGTGACTTTTGGGTCCTCAATGCTTCAACTTGATCGTTTGTGTAGGTGTTTTGTTTGGACAGCGAACCAAGTGAATGTGGCAAATCATTATATACCTAGGGTAGGCAAATTTCCATCGAACGGTGACATTTGATGAGTTGATTTGATTATGTAGATAAGGATAATTGTATAAGCTTTTCAGAATGAGCGACACAGCAAACATCCAATCAGCACTAAAATAATTAAGTTCGATTGAAAATTTAGTTTAAAATGCCGTGGTTTTGTATACATATTTTCGTTCCAGACAATAGAACTACTCGTAATAACTTCTAATCTAATTCGACAGAGCGAATCTTAAAATGTAAAGCTATTTTTGTGGAAGTTTTGAGACGACAAGTCAGAGGGAATGCGCGACAATGCCGCTTGCCGTCATTTTAATTTGGATGGAACAACTTATAGTTTGGCATCGTTTCCTGTAGCATATACTATGAATAGTTTGAAGGAATGCTCAGCATATAAACAGATTAAATGTCATTTGATTCGGTTGTTGCTTATAGTTACTCCTTAAATTTTTTTTATCACGTTTCCGTTCAAATTTTATCATCGTTATATAGGCGGTAAAAACAAATTAGTTCGAATCTTATTGGATGCATGCTGTTTACAAACCAGTTATGAAAGCTGAATTGCTGTGTTCATATTACAGTTGAATTAATTATACGAAAAGCATCTGGCGTTGTGACAAATAGATAGAAATGTTAATATCAGTATATAGTGAATCAAAAATTATATCTAATTCACTACTTTTTGGTTAACGCGGAATAGTTTCGTAATCAAAAAAATGTTATTTGGTCTGCGTTTGAAGCCACTAAAGAAACGGTCTCACGGGATTAGATCATCCTGGTTGCTATTGACCTTTTCACTTTTTGTACCGGGTCAATTTTGCATGAAAGGCAGTCGCAAGAAGCCGGGAAAATGCGCATGGAATACAAAGGTTCTTTAATTTGTAGATTAATGTGTACCAAACATGAGATTTTATCTAAAATAAAGTTTTCACAATATGTAGATGCGCAATCGAAATTTAGTTTACAGCAAATAGCTCTCCATTTGAAATCTATCTATTTCACTCTCACAAATCTTCCACCATATTTTCAGAAATTTAGATTTCGTAATTTCAGGTTTAAATTGTCTAAATTAACAAAACCCATTTCGCGGTCAGCCGTAATTCAACTTCGCATCCGGCAGAAGGGGTGTTCACGGGGAAGTTTGTTCCGAGGGAACAGGCTGAACTGATTTGGTGGTGGGAAAACGCGTAACATAAACCATTTGATCGTATCAAAATGGGAATTGATTCCCAGCGCTGGTGCAACTTACACGCGTACACGTTTAATGGGCAAACACAATTGGCCCCATTGAACACAGTTTATGTGCGTGAAAATGTGTGCTCGCATGTTTTTGTCTCGCACGATTGAAATTCCCGATAGCGATCTGTATGTTTCATTCAATGTGTTATTGTAATAATTCAATTGGGAGAAATGCGAAAAAAAGTATTTGAAATTTTGCTCGTTGCCTCATTGATTTTTGTGCTAATCCTTCAATCCAATTAGTTCGAATTTTTAATTTACTCGACCGAATTCGCACCGGCATGCTTCGACAAAAGTGAACGAATTGGGGCACACGTGTACAGAATCAACAATGTTTTTAATTACATTGTGGAAAACGTGTATTAATTCGAAATAATTGCTTTTGGATCTGTACCCCGTGTGTGATTGTATTAGAACGAACGCAGGCCTGCGTCTTCTTAATGATGGCATGTTTGCATATAACTTACTAAATACATTCGCATTAATTGGCTTCCCTTATATACTTGTATATTCATCGGATTTATTTATTTTTCATGTGTTTACAAACCGTCTGGGCCAAAATGGTAATAAAAAATATAATTCCTTCAATCGTAATAAATAAGATATTCTAATAACCAATTTCATTGAAACAAATTCAGCTGACCATCGCGTTAATGATTATAAATCTAGAAACAAAAAGATTCAACTCCCTTCGCTGTGCTCGTAACTATTACGTAAAACAAATGTGTGCCAATTTAGGGATCATCATGCTATTACGATATTTACATTTTCGATCACAGCACGTGTAAAAGATTTGGATTTCAACGACGAAATGTAAGGTGAATAAGCCAATAATATGACCACGGTTCGTTTTTTGTAAATTGGCCATTCATTATTTTTGATCAGAAATTTTGTAACGATTCTTCTTGTTTCGTTTTATTCGCAATATCTGGTTGAAAAGTCGCAACATTTCCTAGAGTTATGAATTATTACTAGGATTATGAAACGATGAATGACTGATCCCACCGATAGCTATGAATAACACGGCTATTGAAAAATATAGACAGTAAATCTGATCCGTTTTATAAAACATTTATGTGAACCCTAATATCTTCTCTGAGCTAACTTCTAATTAATGTGACAACAAATTGTTAGTAAAATTTATAATTCAACTTGAAAATCACATGATATAGATTGAAATAAGCTGGACATATTTTCTTTTCAGTGCAAGTACAATTAATGCGTCGTTGAAAGTTAGCTAAATAGTAAACTAATATTGAGGTTCCAGATTATTTGGAGAGTTCGTTCATTATGTTTTGCGACTACTCATCAGTATCAAGTCCTTTGAAATATTCACTGTGTCTGATGGGAAGACCTGACAAGGAGATCAGATTGGTTGGACGACCGCAACAGATGTTGCTGGCTCTTTCTCGAATGGTAGGGCATATGTCGCTACTCAAATCTGCCTGTCTGGATAAACATTCATGAAGGCTTAATCGCGATCGGTCAAACGGTGGACGGTAGCTCATCCGTAAAGCGTGAAACTACAATGGTGATGTTCATGAGTGCGAATCAGATCCGAGACAGGATATGCACTGCCGATGAGCTCAAATAAGAGCAAAACTCGAGTCCAGTGCTTCCAATGTGGACAGTTGTGATAAACTTCATAAATTTTTCAATTGACTTGGTACCGATGAATAGTCGCAAAACATAATGAACAAACTCTCTAAAATCTGTGGAACAACAATGCCCGTAAGATTTAATCGGTGTTAGTTTACACTGTATCTGATGGGAAGACCTGACAAGGAGATCAGATAGGTTGGACCACCACAACAGATGTTGCTGGCTCCTTCTCGAATGGTAGGGCATATGTCGCTACTCAAATGTGCCTGTCTGGAGAAAACTTCATGAAGGCTTAATCGCGATCGATCTAATGGGGAACAGTAGCTCAGGCCGTAAGGCGTGAAAATACAATGGTGATGGATATATATATATATATATATATATACTGTATGGTGTGTTGCAATTTGGAAGTCGACCATTGGGCAGACCGCACTTGCAAAAGCGATATGAAAACTCTTGGCATTGACCTGGCGAGTTGGATAGAACTTGCTCTTGACCGCTCACATTGGAGGCATTGTGTAAAGCGTCTTCTGCAAGCTGGAGAGGAGCAGATACAGATCTTGGTTGCTGAACGTAGATCACGCCGCCGGCGTGCAACGGACGCCCTAAAATCGAGTTCTGCCTATCGTTGCAAGCGCTAAGGGAGAGATTGTTCCTCCCGAATCGGACTGCTTAGTCATTCAAAAAGCTGTAGAACATGAAAATTCATGCGATTATGATGTACATCCATGGACGACATCCACCGAAGGAGGTCAACACACACATATATATGTATATACCATCGCGTGAAATCGGGATCAAACGTAAGGCTACGCCATTTATGGTTTTGCTAATAGGGTAACGGGGGAGCCTTTTATTCTATTACAAGAGAACGTTGAGTCCTTAATAGCCTCTTTTAACTTTTTAGTTCCATCTTCACCACAAAATTAACTGATGTAGATTTGAGAATACTTTTCGAAAAAAACCGGTCCAATATTCAAATAGCTGAGGAAAGTTTGCAACTTTAGCGATCTGAGTACATTTAATGCACAGGATACAGCAGTTTGGTCAAGTCCTTGCTGATATAACATTCTAAAACATGGATGTCAAGGGTCGATATCGAGAAACTATTTCAGGCGACTATAAATAAAAGAGTCAGAAGAATGTACAGCACCCACTGACCAGTGTTGATCGAGCACGAGCTGTTATTGCAAGATACCGCGAATGATCTTAATATAATAATACGAGTCCGGAATAGGAATCGTGGGAACATTCGGTATAATTTCAAAAAATGTAGACATTTTGATGATTGCCTATATCCCATCAAGGGGTAAAACTGTACACTTACCACATTTCTCTCTTAGCAACCATTTCCGTCTTGTTTGCAACCTTCGTTGTGAGGCCACAATATTTTGTTAGATGAGCCTTGAACCAGTGGTAGGAGAGTAAATGTTAAACAGTTCAGTCAGTTTCCAAGATTGCTTCGCTTTTTAAAACCAGTTTTGACATTACAATTAATTAATGGGGCAAAGCATTTGTGCTTGCACTTAAAAGATAAATCGTGCAAATCGTTTAGGTAACTATTTAATTTCCTCCTAATTTAACGTTGATCGATTTTTGTATCTATTACTAAGATAAGTGTAGTTTGTCCATAATGTGTGCATCGACAATTGAACTATTCTACATGAATTACTTTTACCAATGTTCTAGCTTTGATTTTAAGATCCGAAGCAACAGCAGTTGAGCCAGTGCAGCATCACAGTCCCCTGTGGCTCAGTGACTACAACGTGTTGTTCTTCGAATTTATGTGCAGCTCCGGGATGGCATTTGATGATGCCAAACTTATCAGACAATTTGATTGATGTTGGTCTTCCCAAAACACTCAACATGCTGGATGAGAGGCAGATCGATCTCCCGAATCAAGAAACTCATTATTCCAGCCTTTTAAGATAAATCGGAAAAATTGACGAAAACTCCGCCTTTATCCCGAGGAACAACAGCTAGAACATTTTGTTTCAAACTTCGCAAACGCGCTCGAATGTCCATAGCGGTGAGAATTTATGCAAAGGCTACAAATAGAATTGAATGAACGTTGATATACTGGGAAAATGTTTGAAATATCCGAAACAAAGTGGCTACCTCAATTCGCGAAGATAATCGATATCAAAATACGATCCTGGTAGAACAGATGGAAAGACATCCCAAGATACTTGACACGATCCTAAACTACGGGACTAAGGTTAAACCGAAAGTTTTCCCTATTACGACTGCCGATGGATTGACAGATACTGTCAGGGATGCAGCTGATGCCTTGGTAACATATTATGCTCGAATCTTTTGCGCAAAAGATGTATCACTGCCAATAACTTTGCCAGAGAGATGGAAAGCCTATGTGATGTCGTGGTGAAGCGTACTAATGTGCATCCACGCATGCTAAAGTTTGAGAAATCTTCTGTGGAAAACGGAATAACTCCAGCTATTCTGAGGTCATGTGAGCTAAAACTTTATGGCCACTATGTAATTTATTTAAACATCCACTAAATACAGGACTCGTAACAGCCGACTGGAAAACTGGAGTAATTACACCAAACTATAAATATGGCAGTCGTTCGGATCGGACTAATTACCGCCCTGAGACACTCCTTTTAGTGATTTATAAAGTATTGACGCGCTTGGTGTGTTAATTTGTTATCAGGCATATCGAGAGCCATGAAATTCTTTCTCAGGCACAATATGGATTCAGAAAAACATTCATGCATGACTAACTAGCTCACGACTTTGAACGATTTGATGTAATTATTATTCGAAGCGAGTTGTGTGCATGCTTGTTATTTAGACATATCCAAAGCTTTCGATCGTATTATCGGAAATCTGTTTTCTGTGTTCACACGTTACCTGTCTGAACGCATATCGAAAATCAAAATAGATGGCGAAATTTACCGTACTATTGAAGCCACGATGTTCAGTACTCGGTCCAATACTGTTCTTACTATTTATAAGTTATCTACCGAAACTGGTGCGATGTAAACTGGTTCTTTTCCTGACGATGTAAAACTTTGGACGAAGGTCAACTCTGTTTGGTTTTACAAGCAGACCTAAGTAGGCTGCACCAGTGGTCAATCAAAACAACTGCCCATCAATTTCCGCAAGTGCGCACTTGGTTTTCACAGGCATGAGAGGAGTATATCGGAGAAAGATCCCGGTATCCGGGTGTGCGGAAATTCTAAAATCAGTCTGCATTTCGAGTCCGTCTCTAAGTTCAATTCAATTCAATTCCATTTTAATGGTCTAAAAAGCATATAGCTTTACCAAAAATCACAGAATAATATGACAACAACGAATAATATAACAAGCAAAAATGGGATTAGATTACTTACTGAGCAGTTCAAGAATCAAGTAACTATCCAAAGGGCAGAAATTGTTTTCGATTGGTGGGATAACAAATGTAGGTGTATGGTGTTAAGATGTATAGTGTTTTTCCGATGCACGGGTTTAGGGTCAAATAGGCATCTAGGCTTCTCTTGAAAGTTTGCTGGTTTGGTGAGTTTACAACATTATCTGGCAGATTGTTCCAAGTAAAACAAACTCGCACGGCAAAAATGTCGTCTGCAGTTGAGTCTCGAGTGAGGGACAGTTAGAGTAAATGTGTGAGCTCTTGTATTATGCGAGCTCCGTAGATTCAATAAGCATTGTAGAGGGTGATTTTTGGTATTCAAAATATTGTAAACCAGAATCAAATCCCCTCGGAGACGACGACGTGGATAATCAAATAAATTTAGCGTTTTGATTCGCTCATTGTAGGGTTTCCAGCAACGTACTTGGCTTAATTTTCAGACTCGTCTCGCTGCACTCATTGACAAAGGTATTCAATGCATACATACACCAAGTTGTGGACTATAATTGCGGGGCCTTCAAATCGGCCGTGCATACAATTAATTTCTCCAAGGGTAAAATGCATCAAATATTTTCGGATCAACTGAGGTCAAATTTGGACGTGCACTTTAGAACGAAGTACGAGATACCGGGACTTGCAGTGAAACGTTTGACCCAAAAACTTTTGCTAGTAAACTGGATCGTATGTCAATCAATTAAGACGGACAAGAAAAATCGTTCAGTCGACAAATTATAACTCGATGTCGGGACATGTTTATCATTTTTTTAAATTTGTGGTGAAATTATTGTAACAGCTGAAAATTCGTGTGTACGAATAAAGTCAATTTCTTCTTCTTCTTAATACAGCGTATGCTAGGGCAACCGTTTGAAAAAGACAATTTACCACTTGAAACATTTATGATTCGGCAACTAAATTGGGTACCGGATTGTATAATCTGCCCTTCAAGCAGCAACTGACTAGAATCGAATTGTGCACTCTCGAGTGTAGGTGCATCAGAGGTGACTTAATTCTGACTCACCGAATAATCTATACGGCGTACCACACACAGACACTTCTTTAAAATTAATTATAGTCTCCGATCCACAGTCACAATCTAACCCTTAAAATACCACATTCGCGAATAAACTCTACCCGGTACAAAGAAAGTTTATAATAAATCGGTGAGAGTAGTTTATTGGTAACGTTTCGCTTATGACTCAGAAGCTTCGTCAGACCAAGGGTGTCAGTACGAACAGATATCAAGCTTAAATTTCATTCACCTGACCAATCCTAAGCTAGTATGAACTGCCCAGCCCGTGGTGGGTTCTGCACTCGTTAAGATAGACTAGCGCGATCAATATCAATTGACGCACCACCATCCCTACTTGCCGTATAATCCCTCAATTGTTTTGGTCTCTGTTGTTGTGAATGACATCTGCGTCAGTTGATATTGATGGCCTCTGCCTATCTTAACGAGTGCAGTTCTTAACTAGCTTAGGATTGGTGTGGTTAATGAAATTTAAGCTTGATCTCTGTTCGTACTGACACCCTTGGTCTGACGAAGCTTCTGAGTCAGAAGTGAAATGTTACCAATGAACTACTCTCACAGAATCATTACATTCATTCATGATTATGATTCCCCGATCGGTCACCAACATTTTCCATTACGTCCCCGGTACGTTTATGCAGTCCGTATATGATTTCTGTGGGAAAGCTTACCGTTCGAATTTGTGTGGTTCGCCGAATAATATGATATCCAAAGAAACGTTACAATCATTTATGTTGACTAATACTTTGTTAGCTCCGGTTGAATGGAAACCCTTAGTGCCACCGATATTTCTCCACTCCCCATTTCGAACTTGGAATTACTTGTCACTCCTCCCTAGAACCGCATGGATGCAAAAATGAAATGTAAGATTTATTTAAATTTTTTACGCATATCCTATGGTATTCAGCAACTATGTGCTTTCTTCACCATAGATCTTGAATCTTGAATCTTCACTTCGGAAAAATACGAAGGTTTGAACTGTAATCGTTTTGACTAATATTAGGATCTATCAATTTTAATGCCGGCAAATCCACAGCATCAAGTGAAGCCGTGACTAGGCAATTCTCACTTAAGCATTAATAAAAAACTGTAATTTATTCTATCTTGCATTGATACGAATGATACAATAAATTTAATAGAAAAAATAGAAAAAATATTTCTTTTTTTATTAGCCATGCATTTTTTCTTTCATTTTTCATACAGGAAATATATTGAACAGGCATGTAATTTTACACGTGACACAAGCCGAGAAATGACTTTCGTTATTATGTTCCAGCAATTCAGCTTTAGGATACTGAAATAATTGTTTACTCAGGTGCATAATGAAAACAATGTTCTGGAATTTTTGTTCTTTGTTAGAAAGCACCTTTTCGTTGGTGTAACGAAAGTTGAACGCTCGTGTCACTCTCGGTCTGTAGCTCTTTGAACCGTTGTTTTAACTAACTGTTCTCTGATTGGCTGACAACTTACTTACACCACAGCCAACCAAAACAAACACAGAATATACGCTGCGATTTTGTCGGACAGGTTCACACGATATCAAATATTCACGGAAACAGCATTGAATGAACATTGAGAATGATGTTGTGGTTTCTGCCGATATTGTTAACCTTTGCTGCCTCTCATTTTTCCACGAAACGGATTGCACTAACCGGACCGTGGGTTTTAAAAGGCGACTCTCAGAGCACCGTGTACATCAACGATGGCGGAATGGATTCGTATTCCAGTCTATGGATCACGAATTTAACAAGTGATCCTCTGTTGGATGACAACGATGTAATATTGGAGGCAACCGGTACGCGAAACTGGACATTTACGCACGCATTCTGTCCATCTCTGCATTATATGTTTCACACATGGACTGAACTGTTTTGGGACGGAATCGATCTTTTCTGTGACGTTAGATTAAATAATATTTTGATTGGAAAATCAGAAAATTCATTCCTCGTGTATTCGTGGGAACTCACTGAAGTTTTAATACCTGGCCAAGAGAATAAGTTAGAACTTATTTGTAATTCTACCGTACTCATGGCGGCAGCGATAGCAAAAGAGAGATCACGATCCAAATTGATAGCGGCTCCACCCAATTGCTGGCCTTCAATTTACAACGGACAATGTCACATTAATTTAGTGCGTACAACGCAAGCATCGTTCGGTTGGGACTGGGGTCCATCTTTCCCTATTCAAGGCTTTTGGAACACGCCGAAAATTATTTTTTCACATTTCAATTTACGTTTCGGTGAGGGCTTCAAATGGTTCACCTATTTAGCTGAATCTGATCATGGAAGATACCTTAGATGGAGTGCAACAGCAACGATTGAAGTGGTACGACCGTATCCCGACACAGAGGCTCACATGGAAGATTACTGCGTACATTTCACATTGGATTCAGCCAACATTCCAACTAATTATAAATGTTTTCCATTACGAACAGATCAGAAAACGCAAGACATAACGATACAAGTGTTTTACGACCAATGTGATTTGATTTTGTGGTGGCCAAACGGAATTTCCACCGGGCCGTATGTCTATCGGCTTTTCGTTCTACTAAGTACAAGAAACGGCATTCTGGTAGATGAAATGGTGCGTCAGGTTGGAATACGAGAGGTGAAATTGATCGAAGTGAGTAAATTACACTGATGTGAAACGGTTGCATTTCTTACTGCTAACGCAATATTTTATATTTCTCGTACGCCAAACCCATATAAATTTTAACAAGTCATTCCTAAAACCAAGTTCCTCCATTATCTTCACAGAAACCGATTCGTTCTGCCGATCCGGAATTAGGCCTCTCATTTTACTTTCAAGTAAACGGCGTTCCGGTTTTCGCAAAAGGAACCAACTGGATCCCAGCGCGATTGTTCCCAGGTCGTGGAGTCGGTTTCATGAGCAACCTAACTGAGGACAGATTTTGGGCGGAAAAGCGTATTCTCCGATCTGCTGCACTAGCTGGAACAAATCTGATTCGTGTTTGGGGAGGTGGTCGTTATGAACCTGAAGAATTCTATAATGAAGCCGACCGGTTAGGTTTGATGGTATGGCAAGATCTGATGTTCGCAGTGTCCACCTATCCATCGACCGAAAAGTAAGTGTAAAGGCAAATTATCGTAATTAAACAGATAATCTGATTTGCTAATAAATATTATACGCAAAAATAGGTTACACGGATACATTTTATGTTTGTTCACAACATTAAGTGGATGTCGATATTGGATGAACAACACGAGTACGCACGGATTACAAGCTCCACAGCGTTTTACATGAAAAAACAGTTTAATTCAGGAGGAATCAACTCTTCTGCAGTGCTCGCTAAGATAAACGGGATTGCGTCGATCTGTTACATTTTCTCGCTGTCGGGTTGTTCTACATGCAGTATCTAGGACCAGTATCAGACATTCCGCAGTTCATGGACGACGATTCACCCTGTGCATCTAGCAACATGAGTAACATTATTTTTTCTAGACGGTTCACTTGCGATTGCACCAGTTAAGGGAGTTCAAACCAATCCGCTTATTAACATGGGCATCTAGCGACAATTTATCCGCAATATTTAAAACTAAGTAATAGCAGTGATGTACTGGTGGAGGCTAACAGTTGTCAACAGAAAATATACGAAACGAATTAGTTCATTGACTAAGAAGTTTGTAGTAGGCAGTAGTGAGCTGCCTGTTTACTTTAATTAGTTCGATTGTGCGCAGTTTCAAGACATTGATGAGAATCTATTCGTATCTCCGAAATTCCGTGTTGTTTTGAGATAGCGGATTAAATGACGGTGATTTTTAGAAAGGCCACCCATATAACCATGCTGAACAAGCGCGGGGATCATAACTTGAATTGATATAATACATTTATTCCACAGAATTTGTCAGATGATTGCGAAAAAGTTTGCTTTTCTTAGCGACAGTCTTGAAAAATTCTATCACCCATGCACACTTGCTATGGAGGAACTAAAATCAAAATCGATTCTTTATTTCATTTCAATTATTTCATCGATGTGTATTACGTCTGTAAAAACAAATCGAATCCTCAAAATAATTTGATCCGTTATTTAATTTCCATTTATTCTATTTACTAATAAATGCACATGACATTTTTTGGATAATAGAAATGTTCAATTCACAGCAGTTGTTGTTGTTGTAAGCTTTCTGAAATATTCGTCATACTTTTTCGAATATACAATAATTTCTATTGTAGTAAATGCGCCTTTGAGCATAAATTCGATATGACACGTGCGGGGTTCACTAGCACTGAACTCATATGAAGTTAGAATAATTTTGATGTTGGAATATGAAAAGCACATCCAATTGACGGGACCTAAAAGCTCATTTAATTAACTCGACTCCATAAATTAAAATTCATTTTAATCGCTGGAGTAGAGTTTATATGCATATAGTATCTACCAATGTTATTGTTTAATCAAATCTAAGTGAACTATTTCATTCATTCATTCATTCGACAGACCAGACCCACTTTCTACGGTAGAACAAGAAGTTCGAAGTCGGATAAGAATTTTACATTCCCACCCATCCATAGTAGTATGGGCAACAGATAATGAAGTTAAACAAGCGATTTTCTCCTCTTGGTATCCGGTTAACGAACCTCGATTATTTGAGGCATACGAAAAGCGTTTTATTGACTCTCTTCACCGTATTGTCATGGAAGAAGAGGCTTTCCCGAGCGCGGTAGCTATTGGCGACATTGGTTATCGTCGGTGCTTGATCTCGTCTCCTAGCAATGGTATTTTGAGTGAGATGAAGCAAGATCTCAGAATGGATCCTCAGGTAGTATTTTGTGATAAAATTATTCAATTTCCATTTTGTTAATCACAGTCTGTTACGTTAAACATTGATATCTTAAATAAACACGTCATTTGACCCCGTGAGTTGGGAAGAACTTACTATTGATCGCTCACATTAAAGGCATTGTTTAAAGCGTCGTATGCAAGCTGTGGAGGAGCAGATACAGCTCTTGACTGCAGAACGCAGATTATGTCGCCGGCATGCAACGGACGCCCTACAACCGAGTTCTGCCTATCGTTGCAAGCGCTGCGGGAGAGATTGTTCCTCTTGAATCGGACTGTTTAGTCATTAGAAAAGCTGTAGAACATGAATATTCGTGCGATTGTGATGTACATCCATGGGCGCCATCGACCAAAGGAGGCCAACAACAACACCAATTGCATCACTCCCAGAGGTTTCTGGACACTTTTCAATTGCATCCAAATTTACCCATGAGTTCAAACTTTTCAACATTAGTCATATTCACTCACGAATCCAACAATGCAAGAAAACTAAATTCGGTCAGTGTTTTTACGCACAGGATCAGGCATAACACAAGCTTATCTTGCATAAGCAAATCCTGTTACCACAATGACACTCACAACCGGAATGTGACCATTTTCACTCGGATCTGATTTGTCAGGCAATGTCATACAAAGCTGTTTAATTCAAGCACCGACCGGGTTGGGCTCTTTTGTCTTGGATACGCACCAGTCTTGTTATATTTAGCGGCTTGAAACGAAATAAGTAAACTTACAGTTTGAGTACTTGTTCACTGCTGGATCACGACCTATATCAATGTTGAGAACATCAGTGATAACTATAAATGTCGTTAGCTTGCAACATAGTCTACTGTCTTCCACTGAGCTAAATTGTTGAGTGCAAGCAGCTTAGAAACCGCTCGATCAGCGTGTGTGAAAATCACGGCCATTTCGTTTACAAATGCACTGGCTTGCAGTTAACAAGTGTTGCGTAACCCCATAGCGTATGAGCAACATAACTCATGGACATTGAAAGTGTTCAAGTGAGAAATAGAAAGAAGAACATGCTCGATTGTCTATTCAGACGTATTTTATTCTATCAAATCATCATTTGCATTAACTTTCACCTACATTTGCATTGGTTTGTTGACGATTCTTTTTCGACAAATAATGCACCCACCATTACTCCGGAAAAAGTACTTTCGGATGAAGGTATTTCGAGTGGTATTTCTAAACATGCAGTGTAGTGATACGCGCAAAAAATTTGAAACCCAATCCTTCAAGACGTCAGTTGTAGTTTCGCTTGCTTTGTGTGAATTTCCAGTTTACTCTTGATAAAATAAGACTGGATTGTCAAAAATTGCAACTGCGTTGCTATGATAAACTGGTCATGTTGGCCGTACTTAATGGGTTTTAGCAGTGATGAAAATGTTAAGGAGTTTATACGATGACAAAACGAATAATCAATGTCATGGTTAATCTGCTCGACCTTTGATTAAATAATCGACTCATTCTCTCATAGAGTTCGATTGCGTTAATGATACATCTAACAGAGCATTAATTGTGAGCACAGCAATATTGTCCTATAGCGTCTCTGCGAAAGAAGCAATTCAATCTAACCGTAAGTTTACAGTTGAAAGTAGTGATGACAAACTGTATACATTCAAATATTCTGTTTTTCCGCTCGGAAAAATGTTGCATGGAAGACGTTGGTTTGATTATGTCCTGATCAGTGTAACGCTTATACGTGCAATGACATCGTAATTTTCCATTTGCATGCATTCTTTACCATTTAAGGACACGAAACACGGTGACGTCCACTTGTATGTGTATAATGGGAACACGTGGTCAGAAGATGCATATTCGGTGACTCGATTTACGTCGGAATTCGGTCTTCAATCGCTTCCTAGCTCTTTGGCATGGAGCAGATCATTGTCAAATCCAAATCAAATGGACTTTTGGGATGTGATGGGCCCGTTGATGAAGCATCGGCAACATTCAAATTTGGGAATGTCAATCCTGGATACGGCAGCCTCCTTTGTCGGAAAACCGGATGAAAATGTTGACATGATTGAAAGATATGAGAGGTGAGATAAAACCAAAATTATTTTCAAGCCAGTGAGGGAAAAACGGGGGAATTATCATTAACCTTGAAAGTTTTATTTGTATTCGAAAAATCTCGTAAATTCCTAGCAATTTTTGTATAATAATCAATTAAATGGACACAAATGAAAATAATGCTGAATTGTAAAAATAGATATGATATATAACAGAGTCAGACAATGCTCATTTGCATGCATTTCCATCAAACAATGTTTTACTTATGTAGTAGAGTCACCAAGTAATAAACAAAATATATCAGTAAAAATATTATAAGCTTTAAATTCGCCTAAGACTTACGGTTTCAGGGTTCATAAGATACGCAATTCACGATCACTGAATCGATTAACCGTTTGCCGTCGAGATTGGGTAAATACTATGAACCGCTAAGTTTCTGTTAATTATTTCAAAATTTTCGTTTCCTTTACATCACATTTTGTGGTCACTTGAATTAACAGTTTCTATTTCGGAGTTATGGTGGCCCAACTGATACGATGTCTGATGTTTAATCGTGCGTTCCAGGTTCGAACCCCTGCAAAGTAGAATATTTCGAATGCAAATTAACTGCAAATTTAATTTAAAAGCCCGGTATCATATTTAGTGGAAAAAAGAAAAAAAAAGAAAATGGAAATTAGCGCTGGCCCTATGGGCGCTATGAAGAATTAACAATTGTTACGGTGTAAAATTTGATTGCACAGCTCGCTTTGAACTTGTATCGATTAATCTTTAGTGTTAGAATTCGAATTACAATTTTAAGCAAGGCACGTTTAGAGGTGTTCGCATGTTATATTGCAACAGCAATAACGGATCACGACGTCCTGTAGATATTCATGATGCTGCAACAACAGATTGACTCGAAGTTCAAGGAGGCATCAGCATCAAGAATGAGAGAAATAGCGTGATTGTTTTTCCATGACATGCATTAATTCTTGTTTAGAAATATCCTATAAGATGTATCGGGCACTAAATAACTGTAAAAGTCGGGTAAAGCGCTTGCCTCACGTTTGCTCAAATAACCTTTATTCATTCTTAAGTATTTTGTAACAGAATATGTCGATGTTGGTTCACTGATTTCTATTAGTGGCTCACGGCAATTTGAAAAGTGTCCAGATCATTATTTACGCACTAGTTGAATTCAAATGTTGCAAGATTTGCGATTATGTAATCTTGCATAGTTGCCGGACACCGGTATTGAAATGAACGCGAACCAAGCGACAATTATCAATAAAAATACCATACCACATTTTAAATAATTAGTTTCAAATTTTCCTTCCAGATAAAGATCATTTTAGAACTATTTCAGCAACACTATACGTGATGTAAAAACCTCTGTTAAGTCGACCGGGTTCGGATTGTTTCTAAACTAATTAAACAAAGATAACTAAACTAATCTTAACTTACCAAAATATTCAAATTATTCAAATTATTATTATTACTAGTCAAATATCACCCAAATTATCATCTGGTCATTATTGTAGAGCCAAACATTTTAGCGTTTTCTAAGTGAATAACATAGAGATTCAATTTCAAATCTCAAGTTGTGAGAGTTATAGATATTGCGCGGAACTGGTTATAAATGACCAATATAATTTGGTGCTCACATCTCCATCACATACACACCACTACCGGTTTCCGTCTGTTTGTCGTCATCAGGTGGAGACAGGAATATCAGGTTCAGTCAGCATTGAATCAGTGATATAGTGGTAAACAAAGTTATATTTGCATACCAATGTTGAATATGGTTCTCACAAAGAATCACTATGTTCGAACACAGAATCACTCAGGGATACTTCGTCAAGCACTCGAGGCGCTTATAAACGACCAATATATTATGGTGCTCACATCCCCAACCCTTAAAAACCACTACCGGATTCTAGCTGTTTGCCGTCATCGGGTGAAGAGAGTAAGATCAGTTTCAGGAGCCTAGACCATGGATATACATCATAATCGTATGATTTTTATGTTCCATGGCTTTCCAAATGACTAAACAGTCCGATTCGGGAGAAGAAATATCTCCCGTAGCGCTCACAACGACCGGTAGTACACTGTCGATCGGCGTCAGTTGCACGCCGGCTGCATGATCTGCGTTCAGCAGCCAACAGCTGTATCTATACCTACCAATCCTACAGACGACGCAATGACTTCAAAGTAAACAGTCGAAAGTAACTTCTTACCAACTCGCGGGGCCAATGCCATTAGATTTCACATCTCATTTGTAAAAGTCTTTGTACCGAAAGTGCGGTCTGCCCAATGGTCGACTTCCTGATTGCAACTCACCAGAGAGTAGATATTGCAGACCATTTTCAATTCACTAGTCGTGGCCAAGCCACCGCAGGCGGCGCTTTCGTAGTAGCGTGTACATGCTCTATAGACCAGCTTTTAAACGCACTTCAGAATTGGTCACTTTGTTCATCCCCGATATGTTCAAGATCAGACGGATACATCGTAAATGTAAAGCATTCCGCTTCTGTTCGTATCTTGAGTAGATGGTCCAGGTTTTACTGTCATACAGTAAAGTATATAGTACTCACGCGCTTTATACTATCATCTGTGTCTTTACAGTCAACTTGCAGTTGCCCAAAACAAGAGAGTTCAATCGGGACAAAATGAAAGCTGCTCTGCACATCGGTTTACCAATCACCGTATCTAGCGATAGGTTATCCGCAATGTTTGAACCGAGATATGTGAAATGATGTACTGGTTCAAGCTGACAGTTTAAAATAGTAATAATTGGAGGCGATAGAATCCCGTGACCGAGGAAATCGGTATTGCTCATGCAAGTCCAAATTCTTTGCATGCCGACGACAAACAGTCCGTTAGCGACTGGAGGTGCTCTTGGGAGTGAGCAATAAAGGCTGCATCATCGGCAAACAGCAGGTCACGGATTATCACATCCCGTGCCTTGGTTTGTGCTTTGAGATTCGGAATAAACTCTATCAGCTAAAAGTTGTAGCCGGATCTGTAAGACTTTAGCAAACAATTAACTTACAACATTCAGATGAGAGATTCCTCTGTAATTGTTGCAGTTGCTTCTTTCACCTTTATTCTTAAATAGCGTGATGATCTTTGTGTCTCGCATCTCTTGTGGAACACAATCCTCCTGCCAGCACTGGAGAACCTAATGGTAAAGAGGCTGAAATAATGCTGCTCTAAAGCATTAGAGCTCCGGTGGAATTCCTTCGTCACCAGGGGCCCTTATATTCGCTAAGCAGTCTATTGCCTTATTGAGATCATCAAGAGTAGGGGGAGTATCTAAATGTTCGATGATTAGCAACCGCTCAACATTTACAAGTACATGCGGTAAAACTGTACACTCCCTAGAGTAGAGAGAGAAGAAATACTCATCCCATCTTTTTCTCTCTTGATTTTGTCGAACACCGGATTACCAGATACAGACTTAATAGTTTGGCCCAATGGCTCTATTCATCTGATCATACAAACCGTTAAAGATTCCAGTATCCGCACTTGCGGTACAAAGATGTTTGCATAAGAGATATGAAAGCTCTTGACATTGACACCGCAAGCTGGGAAGAACTTGCTCTTGACCGCTCACTTTGGAGGCATTGTGTAAAGCGTCGTCTGCAAGCCGGGAAGGAGCAAATACAGCTCTTGTCTGCTGAACGCAGATCACGCCGCCGGCCTGCAACTGATGCAATACAACAGAGTTCTGACTATCATTGCAAGCGCTGCGGGAGAGATTGTTCCTCCCGAATCGGACTGTTTAGTCATTCAAAAAGTTGCAAAACATGAAATTCATGCGATGTGATGTACATCCATGGTCGACATCGACCGACGGAAGCCAACAACATCCGCGTCTTTTTGGATACTGAGTCTAATTTCAGTCCAATAGTCATTTGCCCATCGTCTTGCAGTCTCTTAGACCTTAATTCTGGCTGCTCATAGAAGTCGTATGTTTTCATCTGTTGGCATACCTTTGACCATCACAGCAGTCATCTCAGAAGCTTTTGTTTCGAAGCAGTTGCTCGTTCGAGCTTTCTTCGAAACGTAAGTTGAAAGTGCGACTCGGCAAATTCAGCTTTTTAGCGATTCCCAGTTTTATGCAGCAGATTCGACTGGGGTTGTCTTATTGAAATCTGTTGTGAAAGCCTTTGCACATCGCGCAGATAGTTTAGGTTCGCGCATGCGAGTGACACCAATCATTGGCTTAGCAGACAATTTGGCTCGGTGAAACCTCATGTGGGGAAACTTCAGTTTTGCAAAAACCAGCGAATGGTCAATGTCGGAGTATACGCTTTGATCTATATTAATGCGTCTAACAAGAATAAGATCAAGCTGATTCCAATGCTTAGATGTTTCAAAGGGACGTTATGCAGTGGTTTTGTTTGAAAGAATGTGTTACTGACACAAAGACAGAACTGTGTACACAGCTCTAACAGGCGTTGTCCATTTTCATTGGTTTTACCTACTCCGAACCTTCCAAGACAGTATTGTCAAGACTCATAATCTGCACCAACTCTGGCATTGAAATCGACTAATACCACTACACAGTTCTTTAGTGGCACGTTTGTCAGAACCGTTGTGAGGTTATGTTAAAAAGCGTCTTTTGCAGCAGGTGTCGCAAAAAACGTCGGTGCAAACCCAAATAAATGTATTCGAGGCTAATCAGAACCCCTTCCTTTCCAAAAAATATGTAATCTCTTTCTGTTAGCTTACTAGTGTCAGAAATCGCTTCTCTTGCAGGGCAGCCATGTTGACCTTAAGCCTTTTTAGATCTTTGTTAATCACAGCTGATTTACTTACACCTCTGGCATTCGTCGTCATGAAATCCAGGGAGCATGGACCGGACGTTCCAGGTTCCCAGTTTCAGATCTAAGATTTGCTGTTTAATACTTCGTTTCGCTGGTGCGAAAAAATTCTCTCTACTTGTCGGCTGATTCCTCATCCCTATGCACCCAATGAGGATAGCAGACCGTGGTGAGTAGGCACCTTATTGAATGGGGGCTGCCCAGCCTGAGACGCGTTGTAGCCGTCCAAATCTACCTGAAGATCTCTTCCACCGTTTTAACCCTTTGTCTACTAACGGTAACTCTAGTTACCACCTCAAACAAGCAGTCGATTACTCAGTGGCTCCCGTCGGTACCTTCAGTCACAATCGGATTGCGCTTGTCAGGCGGCATCTGGCATCTGATCCATAAAAAATAGTCATGTGTTTTATTTATGCCATAATTAAACCGAATAACACAATAATATCATAACATACGTAAATCAATTACCGTAGACAAAGGGTTAAGCAGCCCTAAGCGCTGAGCTCTACGCCAGTCGAGCCATAGCTTTTAAAAGGCATCTGCTGATTCCCGCGGTATTATCCATAGAAGCGAGATGAAGTGTCCGCTCCATGGGTGCTTGGAGACGTACGTCAAGGCAGTTCAATATGGAGAACTAGTTGTTTCCCACGCAGCAAGTGTTTCCTTTTCACGGCACCACCGGAACCAAAGGAATAGATAGGCTGATACGTTTGGACAACGATGCCGTCGCAGGAGTTGGCAGGACGAAATTAAATACAACTTTGGATTGCCTAGCGGGATTTTGGATCTGGATATTTCCTCGAGGTTGACTCCTGAAGGTTTTTCCATGATTAGATGTAACTACAAGGCAGTTTACTTTTAAAATAAGAGTTTTCCACCCCCTTGAGTGGACCGACTTCATAGACTTACGAGCTACACCTGGCCGAAGGAAGCTGGTTTTGAGTCAGACCTTTTCCTGCCAGTAGGAGCAGTTTCGCCTGGTCACACAGGACTACGCGTCTAGTCCAGGAGCTGGATTTGGTTGTCAGCGGCTATATGAGACTCGCGCCATTGGAGCATTTTTGGAATTAGGAGCTTATCCCCAGAACCACTAACGCCGTGACAACCCTAGAACCAAACAGTGGTATATGTTAAACAGAAGGTATACATGCATGTCACTGTTAAATAGGTTTCTTACAAAGAACCACGTTGTTTACATACAGAAACAGAAATTGATTCTTTGTCAAGCACCCGTTGCGCTTATAAACGACCAATATATTTTGGTGCTCACAACCCCATCCCTTACACACCCCTACCGGTTTCTGGCTATTAATTCGCTAATACTTATATACACCACCGGGTTGTAAGTGAGCAGTGAATGTGCTGAATTTATACCATGGGCGTAAGGGAGGCAAAACTTAATGTTTAATCATGATATTAATGTAACTAAGTTATATACTCTATGCTAAAATCCCTTGCGAGCTCAAATAATGAAAATCAGCTAGTCAGTCCTGTGAGAATAAATACTATTCGTTCGACGTCAAGGGATGAGTAGTTTAAGATTGTTTATATCGTGAAACACGTATGTGTGTATTGTCATTGTTTAACAATTCCAAGCTTAAAATTCGCTTCGGAGGAAAAGAAGATAACTAAATGTCTTCGTTTACGCAATTTGTTTTTGAGCGAAGTTAATCAAATAATTACTAATGAATAATTTCATTAAATTTGTTCAACCCTTGTTTTACTTCATCATAGATGGGCTTACGTCACACAGCTGCATCAAATGATGTCCTACCGAGCTCATATCAATCGACTGATGCGTCATCAGTGTCAACTGGTAAACGGCGATGACAATATCGAAGCACGCTCATCAATGGGCGCTGCTTACTGGCAATTGAATGACATTTGGTCAGCCCCTACGTGGTCCACAATCGATTCGGCCGGTCAATGGAAAATGGCGCATTATGGAGCAATACGTGTGTGCTATCAACCTAACACTTTGGGTCGAATTGCCGCTCACGTAATTTCAGGCTCTCTAGAGGCCCATTGGATACCGCCTGTTCAGATTGAGAATCTCATTGAAATACCTGATTATATCATCGTTCGCTGTTCAACTGTGCATTCGTTCGACGCGAGTGGTCAATGGATTATTTCACAGCCGAAAAATAAGAGGTTAAATGCGTCATGCCCGCAACTTGTTTTACGAGAAAATCTTCAACCTATTTTGGAACGTTGCAATTTCGCGAATAGTAACCAATCTGGTCGTTTGATACAATTCAAGATTGCACACAATTCACCAGATGACAATGAAGATTCGTTTGTTCTGCTCGATGCAATACCAAGTATTGATTGGGATCATGCAAACAGAAAGGGGATTAAAATAAAATCAATAAACGAAGCTCCCATAACAGGGAATGCGCCGTTCGTGCCTAGTCACGCATTCTGCTTGACACTGAGTTCGGAGCGCCCAGAATTGTTTGTTTGGCTAACTTTGAATAATCAGCTAGATGTTGAATATTGGTTCAACAAAAACGCCTTCAGTTTTATCGAGAATAACACAAAAACGGTGCACCTATACATCGCTACCGACAGACAGGTGAATCTAGACGATATCTCAAGGTCTTTGCATATTCACACGTTGGCCAATATCAAAGAAGGTCGATAAGATTCAGTATTTTGTGCTATTGACTTCCATTTTCTTTTCGATGTTCATATTTTTGCAAATGGGTTTAAATAAACAAAGCTGATTTGACATCATAAATATGTTTTAAATTAGGAAATAATGGAAGTTTCCGGTGTATACACACAACATGTCTTGCAACATAATCATGAATTTTCTGAAATCCCCTTAAATTTTTATGCTAAAAAAGGAATCAGCTCGATAAAATCCAAAGGATGATGAGGTTTATAGAGTATAATAATATCATTTTTTAAAAGTTAGTAGAGTCAATCACAAAGTGCATGATTTGACGTTTTCATCGAGCTTCAAAGAGAAAATCACAACCGATTCAGATAATATGATTTCTTTCAGAAAGGATTTCCTAGCGAAACAGTTACCAATCAAAAAAATTACGGTGGCTATTCTATTGAGATTGCAGGATGGTTGCATGTTCGACTTAAATTCTCGTTAAATGATTAAGATGGTGATTTTAGGGACGAAGTATTTTAAAGGACAACGTGAGATAACTCTGTATGTGTTGTTGCGTAAGATCTGGCAGTTTTGTTTTGTATGTTCATCCATCGAAAGGCTAATTCTTGTAATGCGTGGTCAACTTAGTTGCATGATGGCAAATCTTGTCAAGGAGATCGATATCCTCCCGAAATAATTGTACCCACGCTTGTATTGAATATTCCATAACAGGACGCACTTATGCATTAATTATAAGAGGTAAGGTTTTGCGCGTGAATCTTTTGAATATCGATTTTAGCAGCTTCAAAATACGGTGGGATTTATCATAAATTGTGCTGCGGTGGTGTTAAAAATCAAAGTTACACTACATCCAAATCTTTTCCCGTGGTAGCCAATCTATGCCTCGAACGCCAAACTCATACGTCTGGTGCGGGGAATTTTATATTTTACGGAATTAAAGAGATCAATGCTACAAGGTGTATATATCCCGCTGTAATACGATGCATTCGTCCTGTGACAAAACATGTCTAAATAAAGTCAACACACTCTATCAAATTGCAAACGATTTCTTCCACTATATCATTTATATACACCAGAAGGGTTAATGGTTAAAGCACAGTGCCTTGACGAACTCAACTAGTGACATCTTTTCTTGTTGAAAGGGTGCTATCAAAGCTAAATTATACGAACTTATTAGGGAGGTAGTCCTTTTTGAATTTTCCGGTCATTCATTATGCATCAATCCTCTCGATTCGAAGTTCGTAATAGACTTTATCTGTAACTTTGGAAATATCAATCACGACGTGAGCTTTCTGGAAATACAACACTCGTAGCGGTATTCCGTAATACGAGAAAATTCGAATTTTTCGTAATTATCCCTCATCGGATCTACGCGTGAAACGCTGTTAATACTCTGCAAGTCTTCAAAGGGATTAACGTCATCGGAAAGATCTTATTCTTCGCCTGGTCGACTGGTCATATTTTCAACATCGTGCGACCAACTACCGAAGAGTATTGCAGGATTCGATTCTGATTTTGCTCTTATTCGTGAGCACGGATTTTTGTCGCGCTCACGGTATCCACCATGGATCGTTCGACAGAACCACTGCTTGTGCACGCACCATTGAGCAGTGCTGCTCACAAAAAATGCACATCGGGCTGTGTGTACGGGCGGTAAGTTCTAAGGCGAGGTCTGTCAGTTGTTACTCTTGTCTGCAAAAAGTGCATACAAAATGCAACAAATCAATAACCTTGGATTTGGTAGCGATTATTAATGGAGACATTTGTTCCGGTGTTTGTTACGTTTGCCAGGTTTACAAGTCCAAACCAGCAGTGACATCCTCGGAGGCGAAAACTCCTGAGAATTAAATTGAGACGCGTCTAAATGGACTAGAATCCAGAATACAAAAACTGAATGAACTGATAATAAACGGCATAAATGCCAAAGTTAGAGGCTACGACCAAAGAGCCGATGGAAAATCCATCATACTCGAACAGGTCAACATTTGCCCAGATAATCGCACAGATGGTGACTAAATCGGGTAATTGTTTGCTGGGATCAGTGACTCCTCAACTCCATGGAAGCGAGAAAGGACTTAGCAAAACCATTGCTAAAAAGATGGACTCAAATTATAAACCAAACTCGCGGGTGTACGAAACTAGGCAAAACATGGTTTATCGGATTGGTATAAACTCTGTAGTCAGATGAGACTGAACGCAGTTACTCCCTCATCAATAGTTAGGCTGAACTGCCACCTGAATTCTTCTGGTGATGATGATCCTCGACTTTAACGAATATGTGGACTACGTGGAAAACTTACATTTAAATGCTCACTATCTTTGGGGTATTTCGGAGTTTACATGTCGTGTCCATGCAGATCTACCATGATGGGAGCGAAAGTCGTTGAAGAATCTCAAGAAGGAAATAATCCACGAAGTATTGTACTTCCGAAAGATGCTGCTGCTGAACATTTTCGAGAAAATTCTGAACACCAACGAATATGTGGACTACGTGGAAAACTTACATTTAAATGCTCACTATCTTTGGGGTATTTCGGAGTTTACATGTCGTGTCCATGCAGATCTACCATGATGGGAGCGAAAGTCGTTGAAGAATCTCAAGAAGGAAATAATCCACGAAGTATTGTACTTCCGAAAGATGCTGCTGCTGAACATTTTCGAGAAAATTCTGAACACCATCAAGATTCAAGATTCAAGATTTATGGTTAAAAAAAAGCAAATTGCTGTACAATACCATAGGATATACGTATAAAAAATTATATAAAAAAAATCGTTACTTGTATGATCATGTCCATGTTCTTCATAGGTGGAGCAAAAAAATAATCCTCAATGCAACACAGACTGAGGGAAAAGAATCAGTAGAAATACCTAGCCGAAACAATCGGTATTAAAAAAGACATACTTGTGGATGCTTTCGGGTTACCGCGATCTGCCAACTATAGATGGCAAGGTCACAGCCTTTTAAAGATAACCTTCTTGACAACTGAAATGACCGATAGTATTTAACGTGAATGGAAAGCTAATAAAGAAAACTACCCCAAACCTCAAGTTGAGCTTTCCTAGGATAATAGCCAGAAGCAAGCAAACGGATAGTACCGTCCCATCAATGCCTAGCGATGCGGTTCAAACGGAATATCATGCTCCAAAACACTCGAGCATTCCGATTCTAACCGAGTCGGCCCATTGATAACATCTCATAATTTGAACACCACAAACTTTATAAGATTTTTATATACAAATGCGCAAAGCCTTTCGAAAAATGGCTGAGTTAACCGATATATGCTCGTACCACTCACCCGACATTATTGCCATTACAGAAACATGATATTCTTCCCATTTGAATGAGATGGAGATATCCATTCCCAATATGAATTTGATAAGAAACGATCGGGAGATAAGTGGTCGTGATGTTGCTCTTCATTAACATAATCGCCTCTAGTGCCGTCCAATATACAACACAGAAACTTTTGAGCGAATACCTTACAGCAAATTTTAGTAAAACAGATAAGGATTGTTAGTGATATCTGTTTCGAGATATTTCCATTAATTTGAACCATGAAATTATTAAAAGATATTCCTTATTGTGAACCAGATTTCACATTTAATCCTCAGTCCTCCTGAAATATTTAAACTAGATGACAAGAAAATTAGAGATATCACAGACTGATTTTAGGCAACTTCATGGGCCATGATTCCTGATCGTTTGCGTGCGACTGTACCGACCTTTTGCGAGATCAAGTAATGCCTGTTACTTGCTTACTGAGCCGTTAGTTATCAAATTAAGAGTGCCTACTTCCAGTTATAAAAAATTCGAATCGGTGCATATAGTATTACAACGCACTCTGGAAAAGGCGCAAGAAAGCCGCTGTTATTTTTCATTTCTATTTTTCACGTGGAACGGTAACAGACCTTTTGTTAACAGCGAACTGTTTAAGACTACGATAAGTGAGGGCCAATAATATTGAATCGAGTGATTCATTCAGCGAATATATTGATTGCATACGGATATCGATTGTGTGAATTCACGGTGAAGTGAATATCAGCGGGGTCAGTGCAGATCTTTAAGCACAAGTGGTGAATCAGCCGTCTCCGTACAAAACAGATAGATTGGAATATAGCGCAATGCGGGTGCAAAACAGCGAAAAAGGTGCACGTTAATCTCTAAAGTTTTGGTAAATCGCAAACAGCTAAAATTTATCAATCTATATCAATATCGTTTCTCGAATATGCTTTAACCCTTTCAGGACGGATGTAACCTTTTGGTTACATGAACTTCGCAAGTCATTTTAAGCTAATTCTAACTGAATTTTCCGAATTTTTTTTTGCACGGCGGCATATAGAATTTTGTCAACTGCAGGGTGGTTTTCATCTTTGTTCGCAATCATCATTGACTTGTCCACAGTGAAAGAGAAAGTATGTGCTGGTACTGGTTTCGAATGTATCCTCACAATTCGCAGTTTTGTGAGCCGAATAAAAATCGTGTGAAAGTTTCAGTTATTATAAATTTTGGTCCAGTATAAACTTAGTCATGCCTACAAAGACATTATGTAAAAAAATTGGAATAAATCAGAAAATCTTCGAAATGCGTTGCGTTTAAATAGATGTAACCTTTATGTTACATCCGGCAGAAGTCACCAAAATCGTACAGGCCTGTTGGAAGTGTCTTACGACCGTGTAGCGCTCATTGTTTCCATGGCAGATCGCACGATCGATAACTGCGGACACTTACTCATACGCCCACGACCCAGATCTCCTCTGATAGGCATCCATGGTGACCTTCAATCGTGCACCCCGTTGACTGATTCATTTCCTCGGTCAGACCATTCGTGATTCGTGGATATACAGTCAAGATTTGTGTCCTCGTTTTCTCAGTAAGTTCTCGATCGTTATTGTGCTGTACGGTCATTTAACTACTCTGTTAAATTCGTACATATAAGTAGGTAATGCCCATTTGATAACTAATATTTATCTATGATCCACATAAATTTACAATCATAGCATTCTTATTCCAGCATCGAAATGTCGAGTGAAAAACCGGGTCCCAGCAATCTCACATCTTCACAGGAATTTCACTTGACTGAATATGAAACAGCTCAGGACAAAATAAAAAGTTATCTCTGTAAAAAAATTTCTGTCGATGGATGACGACGTGAAGTTTATCCTTTGTCCTAATGGTGACGTGTCCGATGAAGATTTCGACTTGCCTGTGTTGACTGAGGCGGAGGAGGAGGAAGAGACTGTCATCCAGCAGCTCCAGCTCATGTGGAATGTCGAAACAGAAATCGCGACTGAAAATGATGTGCTCGGATCAAGTAGGAGCGATAGACGAGAAATAACGTGGAGGAACGAGGAATTCTGTCCTCCTGAAGATGTTGTATGGAAAGATATACTTTCTGTTGACGAAGAATGGCGATCATTTTCACCGATTTCCTTTTTTGAGTTGATATTCGATAATTCGGCATACGAGACAATGGTTTACCAAACCAAAATTTATGCAATGCAGACCGCTGGGAAAGAGTTGCGAATTGACAATACGGATATGAGAACTTTCGTGGGGATCACACTCCTAACTGGTATAATCAAAGTTCCTAGTTATCGAACTTACTGGAAAAAAGGCTTAAGCCTCAAAGCAGTTTCGAGTAATATGAGTCGAGACAGATATGAGGAGATAAAGCGCTATCTTCACTTTAATGATGACATTTTGCAGAATGAAGATGGCAAAAAAGATGACAAACTATTTAAAATTCGGCCAATTATGGATTCCATCAAATCGAACTGTCAGAAACTTCCACAAGAAGAACATCAAGCCGTGGATGAACAAATCATTCCTACCAAAGCGCATATCTCCTTAAAACAATACAATCCAAGAAAGCCACATAAATGGGGGTATAAAGTCATATCTAGAGCAGGATCAAGTTGCCTTATTTATGACTTCGAGATTTATACGGGGAAGGATCGGAAGAAGGAAGATGTCGAAGTTGGAGTGTCATCAACCTACGCATATCGGCTCGCAGAAGGTATACCCAAGCACAAGAACTACAAGTTATTTTATGATAACTGGTTCTCTTCATTAGGCTTATCAAGGAAGCTACAGGAATCTGGTATTCTCAATGTGTCTACCGTCAGGGTGAACAGGCTGAAAAGATGTATACTGAAGAATGATAAACTGCTACAAAAAGATGGGAGAGGAAGTTACGACTTCAGAGTTGAAATCAATATTAATACAATAGCTGTGAAGTGGTTTGACAACAAACCAATTCACCTACTTTCTTCATATGCGGGAATAGAACCGGCTGATACAGTGATGAGATGGGATCGAAAACAGAAGTCATATGTAGAAGTTGGTAGACCTTTCGTTGTAAAAGAATATAACAAATTCATGGGGGGAGTCGATTTGTGCAATATGCTGATCGAACTTTATCGTACCGATTTCAAGTCGAAGAAATGGTACATGAGGATTTTTTCTATCTGTTAGATCTGAGTGTGGTAAATGCTTGGTTGTTATACCGAAGGACCTGTGATTTCATGAGTTCAACAGGAATGTGTCTCTCTGACTTCAAAGAAGACATAGCAATCGCTCTAGTGACTCCGCCCGTAACTCCAAGAGGAAGGCCAAGGTCTACAACAGACATGCAGCAACCGGCACAGAAGATGAGGAAAATCTCTTGCCCAGTGAATTCAGTCCGTTTCGACAACGTTGGACATTTTCCGCTCATCTCGAAAACCCGGAAGAGATGCAAGCACTGGGGTAAAGATAGACCTAAAGTGAGGTTTCAAAAATGCGTGTGCTCTGTCCTGACCTACGACAAACAGGATATAGAGGCTATCACACACACAAAAGTACAATGCAGTGCCATGAGGAAAGGACGGCCTGAAACGGATGACTTCTTCTGCCGTATGTACCCAATTTGTTACTATTGTTATTTCTCAATTATGTTGACATTCACAAACTTTTTATAATTATTTTGGTGGTTATTTGAAGGCCCCTGGCAACTCGTTATCCCGAAGAAAAATATTTTATTTTGGGTTAGAAAAATAATTCAGGCATTAAAGGGTTAAAACAGTAAGTTGACTCTTTTCAGGCCTGAATTATTGTTTCTAACCAAAATAAATCTTTTCTCTGAAACGATTGCCCACGGGTGAAAACACAAATCTATAAAAGGTTGTGATATTCACTAATTGAGAACTAACAAAATTGTAAACCCATGGTTACATCCGGCAAAAGTCATCAGTTTTCAGGCGTCATTTCCTCATGGCACTGCATTGCACTTTTGTGTGATAGCCTCTATAACATGTTTTGTCGTAGGTCAGACACAGAGCTACATCGCATTTTTGACACCTCACTTTAGTCAATCCTTTTACACAGTGCTTGCATCTCTTCCGGGTTTTCGAGATGAGCGGAAAATGTCCAACGTTGTCGAAACGGACTGAATTCACTGGGCAAGAGATTTTCCTCATCTTCTGTGCCGGTTGCTGCATGTCTGTTGTAGACCTTGGCCTTCCTCTTGGAGTTACGGGCGGAGTCACTAGAGCGATTGCTATGTCTTCTTTGAAGTCAGAGAGACACATTCCTGTTGAACTCATGAAATCACAGGTCCTTCGGTATAACAACCAAGCATTTACCACACTCAGATCTAACAGATAGAAAAAATCCTCATGTACCATTTCTTCGACTTGAAATCGGTACGATAAAGTTCGATCAGCATATTGCACAAATCGACTCCCCCCATGAATTTGTTATATTCTTTTACAACGAAAGGTCTACCAACTTCTACATATGACTTCTGTTTTCGATCCCATCTCATCACTGTATCACCCGTTTCTATTCCCGCATATGAAGAAATTAGGTGAATTGGTTTGTTGTCAAACCACTTCACAGCTATTATATTACTATTGATTTCAACTCTGAAGTCGTAACTTCCTCTCCCATCTTTTTGTAGCAGTTTATCATTCTTCAGTATACATCTTTTCAGCCTGTTCACCCTGACGGTAGACACATTGAGAATACCAGATTCCTGTAGCTTCCTTGATAAGCCCAATGAAGAGAACCAGTTATCATAAAATAACTTGTAGTTCTTGTGCTGGGGTATACCTTCAGCAAGCCGAAGTGCGTAGGTTGATGACACTCCAACTTCGACATCTTCCTTCTTCCGATCCTTCCCCGTATAAATCTCGAAGTCATAAATAAGGCCGCTCGATCTTGCTCTAGATATGACTTTATACCCCCATTTATGTGGCTTTCTTGGATTGTATTGTTTTAAGGAGATAAGCGCTTTGGTAGGAATGATTTGTTCATCCACGGCTTGATGTTCTTCTTGTGGAAGTTTCTGACAGTTCGATTTGATGGAATCCATAATTGGTCGAATTTTGAATACTTTGTCATCTTTGTTGCCATCTTCCTTCTGCAAAATGTTATCATTAAAGTGAAGATAGCGCTTTATCTCCTCATATCTGTCTCGACTCATATTACTCGAAACTGCTTTGAAGCTTAAGCCTTTTTTCCAGTAAGTTCGATAACTAGGAACTTTGATTATACCAGTTAGGAGTGTGATCCCCACGAAAGTTCTCATATCCGTATTGTCAATTCGCAACTCTTTCCCAGCGGTCTGCATTGCATAAAGAAGTAAAAAAACCCGATATGAACTGGAATGATGATTCAGATATAATCCATGAGCTGCATGGTCAAAAAGACCAGGGAATAGTCTTTTCTTTTGTCTACTTGGGAATCCTATAACACCACATTGCTATGAACATAAACGCACGTTTGATTGCCAGGGTGGTCAGAATATTTGATTGGTGTGGAGATCAAAATTTAGAAAAGTAAATGCCAGCCACTCCGAATTGCAAGGATAAAAACGTAGTATTTGTAACAAAAATGTGACCACGGCTGAGAAAACATTTTAAGCAGAAAATGGTTGACTAAAACTTCTGTCAATGAGTGAACATGGAGTTAATATGGATGATTTTAGTGGTTGCGCTTATAAAACGAATTGCAGATGATTCATGCTAAACAGGAGAAACAGATCGATATTACCATGACACGTACGTATAATTCTAATTAATCGGCGTTTCACATTTCAACGCAGGCGTTTTAGTGAGAGGGTGTGAAAATGTTGTTGAAAAATGTCAAATTGTTTTCGAATAGGATGTGTATATCGGAATCACTTTAAGAATTATATATAAGCAGTTCCCAACCGAAGTTTATCACATGATAATGCCACAAAACACGCATTATTATTGCTTTGCCGCACGTTCAACCAGCAATATCCTATCGGTCGAACAGTAATTCAACCCGCTTCCTTCGAAAAGATTTGAGATTGATTGTTTAATTTGTCTTAGGAAACTCAACGCAACGCCAAATTACTGCCAGCAAAGCTGGAAGCAAATTGGGTTTCCTCAGAAGAGCCCTAGGTTCATCTAACGCAAACACAATGCGCAACTTAATGTCAACTTACATTTGTCTGCATTTCGAAAATGGCATACCAGAATGCGATCCTTGGGTGAAAAAACTCCACAGCACCGAGCGACAAAGCTCCACCATGGACTATCTAATTATTAATACGAAACGCGCCTCAGAAAACTCAAACTACATTCAGCCCAATATAGACGACAACGAGGATCACTAATCTTCATTTAGATACTGCTTAATCAAACAAAACATCCTTGCAGACATTTGTTACATCTTTCTCATAACACAACTGGCCGGTCTCTCATTTATCTCTATCAAGAGCGTAGCAGATTGATCGGTTGCAAATACGCATGTTCTTCCAGAAACTTGCAATTGTGGAACACTTTACCTCCTCAGGTGGTACAATCTGATACCGTTGACACCTTTATAAACCGCTAGATTCCATATGTACAAGTAAGTTTTGCGTTTTCTAACAATCCGTAACAATATTTCATGATAATTTTTTAACATCCGACCCGATGGCATTTTTGTGGGACATGTAAAACATATCTTATATACTCGGATATCATCTCTAAATAAGTCTCCTAATTTAGTTTAAAATTAGGTTCGCTCGGTCGCGAGGTAAATGCTGATGTTGGAGCTTCCTAGAAAACATAAAGGTACCGAGTAAAAGTTGTGACGACAGACATTGCAGGTGTTTGATATTTGGTGTAAGCGTATGAGCATGTTTCCGGAAAGTTGAACCAATTTTAAATAGGTGCCAAAATGTGTGGAAGAGCTCTCGAATTATTCTGTAAGCATACACAGACGTAGATTTTTCTTTGATATGTTCCACTTTGATGTTCGAATGTCAAGTGAATAGGAGAATGGGAAATGTGTTCCATATGGATAAAACATTTGTGTTGTTTTTATGCATTCCCTATATTTTTTAATATGTGGTTCCTGTAAAGTATTTGCTTTTTGGACCATTAAAACTTTGAATTACTCATGCAACACTGTGTACTTGCGGAAGTTTAGATTAGTTTCATCTGCACTGATCACTGCTTTGATTCTGCTCGTACAACCAATAAATCATCTACAGAGTTTATCTTTATAGCAAAGTTTGGGCAGTGAACGCTTCCACCGAACCGGTTGCAGTCCTTCATTCAAGCATAGTAGCAACATTATAAGACCGAGCAATGATCCTCGTGAGAATCCGCTATTGACTTCCATAGCACGAGAAATTTTACTGACCATTCCAGTCTTTATCTCAAGATCAGACAGAGAACTTGTGAACAACCCAAGAAAGTTGCGAGTGATGCCAACATTCTACAGTTTTCAAAGGATGAGAGAATAATTAACGCGAATGCCATGGGTATGTAGACGTAGCAGGCAACTTCCATCATTTAATGCGTGTCCAGTAAGTTGAGTAAGTTAAAATAAGAATGAGTGTGGTTTTTCTGAGCCCTTGTTCTATTTCACGGCAAACTATGGCAGAAACCTAACTGGATCAGTCACATTGACCAACTGTAATACAGTCAGAATTTTACAAACCACATAGGCAACGAGACAGATGATAGCTTGATGACCTCTTGAAGTCACACGGCAGCCTCTTGAAAATCAACGGTTTCCATCCATCATCTACTTAAATCACTTGCCTTTTAGAAATAAAAAAGTGAGGAGAAACCCAATCTCGTACAATCGTAATGAAAAGTCGTTCATGGTTGCTTGATTGCATCACTCAAACGCCTATTTGGCAGCATCTTGTGGATTGATACACCGTTTTTTCTAACCACAACAACCTTACGTAAATTGATCCTCATAGCATTTATCTTGATGGCGAAGCTCAGCCATTTGTGTAGCTAAATTCTGTGAAGAGTTTGATCCAGAGGAAAAATTTTGTCCAACCAGGTGGGTTGTAGGCCTAATTCGTTTTAAAAATTGTCATATCAAGACATGATCTATTTCAACCTCTGGCGAAATGTGCTAAGAAATAGAAGTTCATGTTGAAGAGAAGTCCAGTTAGCAGCAAACCTTCGCTTAAAACCCATTCATTAATTATTCCGTGAAAGATTAAGAAATGTGGTACAAATGTTAAAAAAATATAGCAAATATAAAAACGACACAAAAGAAAGCTTACGCTTCAACAGAAATGATACAAAGGGTCAAACCGGATATAGCGGTCGTGCAAGCGAATGGCGGAATTGGTTTCAAGGCGACGAGATTAAATGATCAAATTCTAAATTGAAAATGTTTCACTTAAACATTCATGAGATCAAGGTTGAAGCGGTTTCAGGAAACGTTGTGCTTCGAAAAGCACAAGCCCAATTTTGTCTCGATTCCATTGAAAGCGGCGGTTGCGAAACGGAATCCGCCAATATGGTCCGGATTTGTCACTGGCAGCGTCGGAATAGAATGCGGATGCTCTGCGTGTAGATTGTGCTCCCTAAGGGAAAACGAACATGGTCAACGGGAATGGAACGCGAACGGTAAAACACCGAAATTTCAACAAACAAGCACGGAGAATATATAACTTTGATTAAACCAAAAACACTAAACTGGCGTTCCATATATATGTCCACTAGCTTGGAGCTAGAGCACCGTGGCACAGGACGGGTGTTGATGAGAATAAGAAACGAAGACGTTTCGGTGGAAATCAAAAAGCTATAGCACACTGTTGTACTACTGTCATTATTCATCTCTATCTCCGTATGGGCGAATTCGGAGCATTTCTGTAAGCGAAAAGTCCATCGGAGTTGCAGGCATTTCCCTTGATTTTATTCATCGCAACACAGGTCTTCCATAATCGGGCAGCCGATTGCCCGGCCAAATTATGTCATAGTATTAGTGAGGGTGTGGTTTCGCCCTCTTAAAACCGGGGCTAGGATATCGCAGATTATTTATTGGCTTAACCCATTACCTCCCGGCGATCTCATATGAGATCACTTAAAAATAACAGATTTCTTAATTACCTGTCTGTATATACGCATATATAACCTTCATGCTATATCTATTAGGTATATTTCTCTGATATGCACATGAGATTTAAAAAATCGTTTTAAATTAATTGATAAACAAGCTTGAATATATCGAAATTGTACTCATGAGAACTGTTATGGGAGTTAATGGGTTAAGGTTTGAATCATTTTCCCAACCGTGAAACTGCGTTAGCACCACGGACACGCACTGTGTTAATAAGGCGATTTGAACTTGCATTTTACAGTTGACCGTACCGATTTCGATGTCTAGCTTTTACAATTAAATACGCCCAAATGCACTATAGGTGGCGTTCAAATAAAGAAGTTATTTCATAGCATCGACGATTGAAAGAACAAATCAATCTAGCTCTAGACATGCCATCCCAGTTTGCATATCCTTACTCGTTTAGAGATCTTCAACCCTCAAAGTCCCACCAATTATCGTATAGTTATAGTTTTACCGTGTTACGGCTATGTAGCGGTTGACAATTCGATACTTGCGATGGATTTAGCGCTAACTGGGATGAATGATGATGAAACAGTACGATATTCTGAGTGCAGATGTGAATAAAATGCACCTGTATTACTTCGCGAATCTGCTAAAGCAGGTTACCATGTGTGCGTGCTTTGACTGCACCAAACATTGCACGGTCAACAGACTGCTGCAAACATCCTATCATCCGCATAAAATAATCCACGAACGATGTTGACAAGTTTGTGTTTTGCTTTAGAAAGCACAGCTATCCATCGTTACCACAACCTTCTAGAGCAATCACGATCCATTTTTAAGATCCCAACGGTTTGAGGGAATATAATAATCGATAGGGAATTATTACAATTCAACCCGCCATCTATACGTGATCAGTATGGTGAATAGTAGACGCTGGGGCTGAATAACAGTGTCCGGAATTAAAGCTAACCGGCAAACCATAAGGCTCAAACCACAAATCACTCTTATTATGGTCACGGTGACACACAGAACTCGTCCGCTTGGCGGAGTTTGCATGTTGGTGGCGTGATCTCTGTGCGGTGGCCGAAAGCACTATCTATTCTTCCACAACTTGAAAATGACGCTTTACACAGTACCTCTAAAGTGAGCGATCACGTGCAAGAGCTTGCCAACTCATTGGTCCATGACCACAAATGTGGCTTACCCAAAAGTTGACATTCTGATTTAATCTCCCTATAGAGTAGCGTACACGGTGAGTACATTCGCGAGTACTGAAGAAATGGCTGAACCAATCCTTCTTTTGTCAATATAATTCCAAGTTGGTTCAGAAGTGTCATATTAACTCGAGTATAAAATGTAGATTTTCACTGGAAATATAACCTGAATTTTTTGAGCGAAAAACCTGAAAGGGGAAATCTGTTCAATCCAGGAATATGCTAGCGATTGACTATAAAGTGTTGATATCGCTACGAATATTTCCGCTAGGTCTTATATAGGAATGGGACTAATACTCGAGTATATACGGCATTTCAAATGTCAGCAAATGAATATACGCTCAAATTTTTACGATATATCGAGTTATTACGTGAACTAAGTGCTTGGTCTGTTGATTATAAAGCGCTAGCAATACACTCACAAATTAGAGTGATTAGGCAACGATCAGATCAGATCACATTTAACAGAAACACTTAATCGAACGCCAACTAATCCATGTAAAATAGCCATCACAAGCTGTTGTGTGTACACCGCATTCGAAAGGGTCATCCAAGGTAATACGTAAGGTGTGTTGAACAAAAGGTTTATAACAAAGCCAGGTAAACGAAAATATCGCAAATAGGCTTACTTTGGCTTTCGCAACGAACTGCGTTTGCAAAATTAAATGAAAATACTGTTCAGCGGTCAATATCGGACAGTGAAAATTCACATTGCAATAGACAAGCAGAGCAATCGTAAACAAAAACACCTTCGAAACGAGAGGGACGGTCAGCCCATAAAGTAATATTCAGATTGAATCCAACGTTTCGGACAAGGGGCCAGAACGTTGAACGCGATAATGTATAGTGCGTAGGCCTAAAGAAAAACCACCATGCCAAAACACGAGAGTATCGGGGCGGGAGTGAATGCACGTAATAAGGCGATATGACCTCTTAAGTGCACAGAGTAAGAGTATGCGAGTGTATGGTCGATTGTCCTCGACCGCACTTGCTTATATAATAAAATATAGGTGAGTGTTTTTTTACATGAATCATGTTCTTGCCTGTTTAGTTGCAGTCTTAGCATCTATACGGCGCTGTAAATCAGCAGGCCACAGCGAGATTGGAAAAAACATCGATGCTTAATCTAGCTTCTTGTTTGTTTGCTCACCCGTGGTTTGACAGAAACCTCGAGTCAATAACGAAACGTTATTTGGCGATTGTCATAAACCATTGCTTCAAGCAATTTCACAACTGTTTATTTTTTAAATTTTTTGATAAACTATGAATTAAAATTAGGGTAAGAATGGGAATCATGTGTTATGAAATCGAATTCAGAGCAATTATTTCTTTTCTCACAATGTCTGAGGTAGGGACTTGATTTACGAGTTAAGCGTACAGTAGACCCTGTAGAATCACATTTGCCGAGCGATGTGGGAGCCCGCAACATCCGAAGAAAGCCAAGGAAAATGTCATGCAGTACCGAAGAACAGGAGTGAATCATCAAACATTGCATTGCATTAACAAGCCACGTTTTACTCAAACAATAACACTATTTGGAGGATTGGCGCGGAAATTCAATCAGACGTCCACTAAACTGACCTTCCACCAAAATCGATATTGAACAATCGTTGGAGCATCTCGTAGGTAAGTAAAGTGACACCAAACTGTGGACTGGATCGACAAACACGAGCTCCGGCACCTTTCCAAAATGCACGGCCTCCCTCTTCACGCCAAATTTTGCTCACAGCGTCCGAAATACCTGAGTACTTGGTCTGGCCTTGGCGAGCGACCACCTGAAAATACAAACGATCGATGTTCCATTCGATAGTACGCGCGTGTTTGGTCTTGAACGATTAGATATTGGCTTAAAAGATAACTGAGACCATTGAATGTTAGAAGACGGTGCAGAACATTCGAAACAGGCGGGTGAAACAAAATGTTAACATCACAGCGTAATCATGATTGAAACGATAGAGACATTCCGATCGACAGTTTGAGCGAAGTGATCTTAGAGATAAATATCTTAGCAACAAATGAACAGAGAGAGAGAGAGAATGGTTACAGGTTGAAATAGATTGAGAAAGTCGAGCGTTCCATAGGCTGCGACACATGGCTGATTTTCACTATATATGAAAAGCGGAAATTCTAATCTAGACAATAAAACTCCCGGTACCTATTTAAAAATACGTTTTTCGGGTGGTTTCAATCAAGGAATTTAGTACAACTGTCAATACCATTAAGTCATGTGTAATTTTATACATCAGAGTATGTCAACAAATTTAATGCAATTTGATTAAATAAGCTCATCAAAAAATAAACCCATCAAATGGATACGGTAATAAAAAACGATTTAGGTTCCGGAACTATTAGAAAAAATTGTAACAGCGCTATCGGATATTACTGAGTAGGTGGCCTTTTCTTTCGTTAGCTAAATATAGTCGATAGTGTTTTCTTCGAAACGGGTTGGATCGATGATCGCAAGTTCTATAGAAGGCACTGCCACTCAGTGCTGTTTCTCTTAAAGGAAGTGCTTTTTTCCTGCTCAAGATTCTTTTGCTACTAGATTGGCTTTACTTTTTAGAAAAGGAAAGGCTTTATTAGAGAATTTTTGGATGTTTTATTGATGTGACTATGATCTCCTGTTCATAGCATATACATAGATCGCCTATCAATGGGGGAATACACGGGAAATCAAAATGCGAAAACGCTCTTAGGAAGCGGCTCTCAGAAATACAGAACTGCGATGTGACCCAACACTTTGGTGAGTATTACTTTATTTTATCAAATAGGATTTTGAACATCACAGCTTTTAGATCATTTGAATATGGGAAATTAATCGTAGAAACCATGTTTTGTGATGACTGTACACATTGATTCTAGCACATTTTAGACGGCAAAGAAACACGTGAATTAAATTGACCACTGCAAATCTCGTGCCAACAAGAGATCCAGCATCGCAATATGAAGGACAATTTGGAAAAGACATCGACTTACCTCTTCACATTGAATTTACTCAAAAAGACTAGCCATAAAACATTTGAGGAAACTGACTACGAGGTATCGGAGATGCTGCATCACAATGAAGTTGTGATTATAGATCTAGTTGGCTAGAAAAATAAGCCTCGCCAAAGAATGGCAGCAGCAAAAAGTACAAGGTAGCACTAAAGAAAAACGACAGATTACGAGAAGGGCACTTAGAAGAATGAGGGGTTCACGCATGCAGACAGAAGAGTCACTCTGGACATTGGCATAGACCTAAATGAACAAACCTGTAACCGGGTCTTGACCACATCAGCAGGAGTCGATAAACAGGCAGCAGGGGCACCAGATAAAGTTGCTGCAGCGAGGAGCGATAAGGGGGAATTTTGACCTTCCTCATCCGCGAAATGTTTCTTCAAATGACTGTATGCTGTGAAGTAGATTGCCGAAAAAGGAATATCACGCAGAAAGCAAGCCGAGGAACCCTTATAGAGACCGAGAAGACCAAGTTCTTTGATGACCTGCCGATAACAGACAACGGTGATCACTAAAAGATATCAATAAGCTAACTGACAAATCTAGGTGACTTACACACGCTGCGGATATTCGCCTCGTGCTGGCGATCTCACCGGCAACTTGCAAACGAATCTTGACAATCTCGAGGGGATTTGTGAACACCACTTGACTGGCTCCAGCACAACCACCCGCCAACACTTCCGCATAAAACGGAACGCATCCCAGGGAGGAGGCGAACTGATCACGCATCAAATCATTGACTGTCAATTTGATCGCTTTTTCCGGGGAAACACCAACAAGCTGGGGAAGAAGCCCTCGATATAGGCCAGAGAATCCTTCAAAACTGAAAGAAGCGATTAACAATGGTGTATTCATGAAGAAGGGCAGTTTCTACTGTTTATTATACTAAAACGGCTACTGACCGAATAACCTTACGGAAGCAATCCCAACTATTCTTGTACAGCAATTCACCAATCACAGCCCCGGTTCGTTGATTTTGCATTCTGGTTTTCACGAGATCGATCGGGTAGACAGTGGTTGCTCCGAAAGCGCCCGCGATTGCACCGAGGGAAAAACGATAAATTTGTTCAAGACACGTCAGGAAAACTGTTCTTTCACGAACTGGTTCGATTTTGCTCTGAATCGCTTCCTAGAACACAATGTGGGAAAAAATTTGCATTTTACGCAATACAAGCGAATGAAGAATGGGAAACGAAATTTGTTATAGAAACTTTGTTAAGGGTAGATTTTCGGTGTCAAGTAGGAGCAAAAACAGAACGAAATGACCTCAGTCATGATAGTGAATTCCCTTTGGTAGATGGGTGAAGATACAACATAATGAAAGTAAAATTCTAGAATACGACATACAATCCTGCATAGAACAATTTGCAGCATCAGTAGTGCGTGTATTGAGCATCTGCAGCAAGAACGAACGGATTGGCGGCTTCGTAGTTCATTAGATTTCCTTCCATTCGTGCTTTCAGTAATGGATCTTGTATGATCCGTGAGTAGAAAAGGTTTGGCGTAACGCTTAGTAAAATTGACCGTGATTTTCGGTCGCTCTCCGCGAGTTGATAGACCATCAACCAGATCATGTATACCGGTTTAAGTAACAGCCAAAAACGAAGTAATAGAAAGAGGATTCACGTCACGCAGGACTCAAATAATCACACTAACCACAAACCGGCTGGGAATCAAATGTCAGGCTAACAAAACAATTTGTAAAGACTATAATCAAGCGAGAATTCGCGAAATGCACCATCAACCTATCACCAAACCTGTTTGAAATAACCTCGGCGAATAATGTTACAAAGAAAAATTAACCAAACAGCTCGACTAACACCGATGAGTGTTCGGGAAACTCAAAATCATTGATGCAGTGCTAGAAATTCATTGAACGTTACAGACAGGATAGCACTTAACCTGCTGTCATGATATAATCATGGAAGAGTACAGGTCATTATGATGATAATGATGAGTTTGCGGTTACAGTAAAAGTAACCTATGAGTGAAATTTCAATGATCAAATGATTGTAGTCAGAACGCATACGGTTGACAGGCAAACGTTATTGAACAGACGTCGAGTTACGACGCCAAGGGCACATTCTGACTACAGATCACCTATAGTACACATATACATTATACAATAAGGATGAGTGGCTAATTACAATAAAACAATGCATGGTAAAATGTGAATATATATATATATATAAGTGCGGGGTGTGTGAGCAAAACATTATAATGATTTCAATCTAACGGGCATTGAAGGGGCTGAATTACAGACAAGGATAGACGCCGAGGAAATAAACGGCGAGAAAACTGATCCCGGAGTTTGTGAAAAGCGCACCTGTATTAGACTGGCGTAGCTGTGATAAGTCATCGCGTCTTCTCGAACAGGAGCGATCACGTTCAAATCTCTGTAGCACAGTCTACTGTAGAAAACAAATGAAACGATCAATAAGCGTTTGACAGTGATTCACAAAATAACGAAGTTCAAAAAGTTGGCCGCAGAAAAACACAGCTACGCTCACGTGGTTTTCTAGCGCACCTGCAAACACACACGCGCAAGAGTCATGGCCGCTTCTGCACGATTTGAACTCACCAAAACCTACGTTCCAAATCAGCGGCTCGTTGTATGCAATAATCAATTTAGCACTTTACTACTTGCTATAAAAATCGTAGATTATAATCGTGTCTCACGGAAGTATTGGATTAAGCGTCGGATTGGTTTAATTTAATAACGGTGTTTGATAGCCGATTCATGCAATTTTGTTAGAAAAAGCACTATTAGGCGGCACCTCATCCGCGTAAACTCCGCCAGGGAAGGTCCCAAGCCGGCTGAAAAAGAAGGTTTGAGCATGGAGCTAGCTACCTCACCTTGCAAAAAACCTTTTAGCTACAGAAACGCCAAAAAGAATACTAACAGACAACACAGACCTGAGAGGAGATGGATCCCAAGCTGGAAGGTGTATGACTTCGTACGGTGAATGACAGAGTCATCTGGAAGCAGTCAGGTCGATGGCCATCGCCAACGGTACCACCACTACCATCACCACATAAAACGCACGGATCATGTATGAGACTGGAAGAACAATGCAAGTGGCCGCAGAGATGAGGAAGTATATCCTCAACGTCTTAGAAATCAGCGAGTCAGAATGGATTAGTTTAGGGCAGATACGACTGACTTAGGTTGTTGTACTCGAAACACGAGCAGGAAGATGCCGCACACATCCAGGGAGTGTCCCTGATGCTTTTTAAGTCGGCACAGAGAGCGCTCATTGCATGGGACGCGCATGAACCTAGGATTATGGCAGCCTACTTCTATACAAAGAAAAAGAGGATCAACATGGAGATAATCCGGTGTTAAACCTTGACGAACGACAGTGAAGGGAAGGAATATTTTTACAACAGACTGTAAACCATCACAAGGCAGACCAAAGAGTGACATCGCCATTGTAATGGATGGATTCAATGCCAAAATTTGCTAAGACAAGCGAGGGTATACGGAGATCATGGGGCAGCAAGGGCTGGGTGAGATGAATGACAACGAGGAGAGATTCGCCGACCTATGCGCCGCAAGCAATCTGATCATCGGAGGAAGTGTTTTTCACCACAGACGGATACACAACGCGACTTGGATGTCACCAGATCTGTCGACAGAAAACCAGATCTATCACGTGTGTATCGGGAAGACGTTTCAACACCATGTTCAAGATGTAAGCGACAAAATAGGAGCTGACGTTGCTTCAGACAATCATCTACTTGTCGCCAAGATGAAGCTGAAGTTCAAGAAAAGTTGGATAGAGCAGTACAGACAACCACAGCGCTATGGTGAAAGACAGTAGGAAGAAAGATAAGTTTAAGGTCACCTTCTTCAACAAGTTCAAGGTCACGGAAGGGCAGCTTGAAGAAGAGACGATAGAACAGAATTGGTAGAAAGTGAAAGAAGCGGTGACCTCAACATGTAAAGAAGTACTGGGCCCCAAAACATACACGTACAAGGAATGGATCTCAACAGGGACGTTACAGAAGAAAGAATAAGAAAGAAAAAAATATGAACAGCAGCAAAACGAGAAACAAAAACAAAAGCACAAAAAGAATATACAGAAGCAAATAGAATTGTCGAGCGGAGCGTCAGAGAAGACACTGGCCATAGAAGCAGAAGAAGCAGCGAATCAGAACAACACCAAGGACCTGTATTTCACCATCAAGAAGATATCAAGAAAGTTTGCCAAACCAGAAAGGCCAGTAGGGAACAGAGATGGAGAAGCGATAACAAACGAAGAAGGACAGAAAAATAGGTGGATTGAGCACTTCCAGGAGTTACACAACAGACCAGCTCCTTTAAAACCACCGTAGATATTGTCAGCCGAAAACGATCTGCCAATCAGGTGTTGTACAGCCACGAAGGGAGAGATCCGAGGCGCAATTACGCAATTGAAGAACGACAAGCTTACTGGACCTGACAGCATCCCGACAGAAGCGCTAAAGGAGAACGTCGAGACCAGTGTGGAATTCCTCCATCCACTCTTCTGCAAGATCTGGGAAGTACCAGCTGAGTGGAATAAAGGCTTTCTCATCAAACTTTCCAAGAAAGGCGACCTCAGTTCCTGCTACAACTACTGAGGGATAACGCTGCTGTTTATCCAAGGGAAGGTGTTTAACCGCATCTTGCTGAACAAAATGAAAGACACGGTTGACTTACATCTTCGTAACCAACAAGCCGGCTTCAGAAAGGAGAGATCGTGCACGTATCAGATCGCAACCCTATGCATCATTCTAGAGCAGTTCCTGGAATGGTACTTGTCTCTCTACGTCAACTTCATCTACTATGAGTAGGCGTTTGACAGCGTCGACATACTGATCCTTTGGAGACTAATTAAACACCTCGGGATACCAGAAAACATCACCAACATCATCAAGATTTCATATGAAGCAGTTGTACGACCTCGACTTCGTCGACGATCTGGATCTCCTCTCCCACACCCAACAACAGATACAAGAGAAGAGTATCATCATTGCGGTTAACTTAACAAGACTGGGCCTCAACATCAACAGAGGAAAGAGCAAGGTGTTGAAGACCAACGCATCCAACACGACACCCAACACAGTCCAAGGCGAAGCGCTAGAAGAGGTGGACAGTTTGGTTTATTTCGGCAGCATCCTGGACAAGCTTGGAGGAACAGATGCAGACGTCAAAACCCGCATCAGCTGCAGAACATCTGGAGATCCTGCGAGATCAGCATTGCCACCAAGATCAGGCTCTTCAACACCGTAGTAAAGCCAATACTACTCTACGGGGCAGAGACCTGAAGAACCAACAGTCACAATCATGAAGAAAATCCAGGTTTTCGTCAACAATTGCTTCAGGAAGATCTTAAAGATCCGCTGGCCCGACAAGATCAGCAATGAATAATTGAAGATATATCAATCACGAATGAACGGCAAGACTTGGAATGAGTAGCTAAAGCAACAACGGTTTGTATATACCCTACGACCAGGGTAAAACATATGGTTAAAAACTCGACACCTTGGGAAACAGGTATAGAACAGAAAATCCGTAGAATGCCCTTGAGAAGGCAATAGAAACAAAGGATTTTAAAAACAATTTATACTGTGTGTTAAGCGATAGACTGTCAAACTTAATGCAATGCCGTGGACTATATTATGTGCTTGTAAAGCACCGTGCCTTTGAAGCGTAAGCCTACAGAGAAAACTCACTCAAGTTGAGATATACAATGGGCCTGGTCAATTGGTGTTTGTCAAAACAATATCATGCTTTTTCATAGCACTTTACAGATAGAAAATTTCGATCAATTTAATGACATCAATTTATCGTATAGGAACAGCAACAGTGACATACCCGTCTGGGTGCAGATGTGACGCCAACTGGAACAGAATGTTGATTTCCATAGGGGTAATCTGTGAGAAGTGCTGAGCCTCTGTGAGGAATTGCTCTAAAACAACAGACATAAGAATCCAATGAAAAACCACAGGTCAGGACAGCTGTAGGAACAAATTTTACCATCACTCAAACACAACAAACAGGGTCTTAATGGGCAGGGTCAGATAGAAGGAATACAGCTACTTAATTGCTCTTCGCTGGAGCTACAACCAATCACATTAAAATAAAAATAGTCAAATATAGACACGACTGTGAATATGCTGCTGGTTTTGCCACTCTAATAAGATATAAAAACGCGTTCATTTAACTCACAGCCATCGTTAACTTTAGATGGAGGATTCAAGTCATTTAGTCGATAGTGGATTCTCATTTAAACGAGGTAGGTGCTGCTGATGAAAATTGGAGAACATTTGTTAAAATACTGTTAGGAGGGCACCCTGTGTTGTATAGACAATGAACGAACTATCGATTAATCGACCAATCAAGATCGACGGTGAGATCAAATTATGATTTTCACTCACTGTGATATTCACACATTCGCTCACTTGTGATACTCTTTGCTCGGTGAATAGACGAGTTCAGGAACGGTCGTGTTCTCTCTAACCACACGGGCTGGGCCAACAGTAGCAAACCACAGATATAATAAATACAAACCACGCGGAACATGATAACAGTTGTGGAGGGCCAAACATATGCCGAAACGGTGGAGATCATTTTTTTAACGGTTAGAGACACATCGTAGCCTATCACGACCAGCTATATAAACTGGATATATGAGCATTCGCGAATAATGTCGTATAAACGGAAGCTTTGGTTGTACATGATAAATTGAGTAGGATGCGTTTGAGGTAGGCACGACAGACACGATCGTGGAACAGTAGGCCAATGCGAATGGCTCGAATCAAAGATTGGGTACTTAAATGGTGAAACAGAATGAAACTGTACAGTAAGACCATTCGAGGCGTTGTTCTAACAAACAGGTTTATGAAATACGATGCAAATATCACTTGAACTGGCTCTAATAGTATATATAAACGTCCTATGTACCAGAGCGAAGTAACCAAATTCAAGATGTTGTTGTTAGCCATCTCCAGTCGATATGTAATGGGAAAAGACGTTTATTTTCCCTAAAAACCCAATACCTTTGAAGATATTACGACTCTATATTGACACTATGTCAACATAGATTTGAATTATTTGGCGCGAAAAACATGATTATAATTTGATCATATTCGCCCTTTATTCTGATTGGTCCATCGAGTCCTTGACACGGTTTTAATGTGCTATTTTTCAAGGTCATTTCCTTTTACATTCTCAGCCTATATATATGGATGAGTAAACCATGTTTGTTATTATTGGAAGTGAGCTCCCATACGAACTTCTCTGAAGCTTTGGTCTTCTCTCTCAATAGTCGGTTGGGCAATATTGTGGAAAGCATATCCGGTGCATTATTAGCTCCATATCAAGAACGTAACAATATGAACCATGGACACACGAAACAAAAGCACGAAAAACTCCGGTTCAACGGCGTTTCACATGACTAAACAGTCCGATTCAGGAGGAACAAACTGTCCCACAGGGATCATAGCGATAGGCACTACTCGGTCGATCGATAGCATTTGCATGCTGTCGGTATGATCTACGTTCAACAGTCGAAGGCGGAATCATCATCATCACAGACAGCATGTACCAAATGGTTTACTACTTACAACCATGAAAAAAGTTAAATCCTTGAAGATGGGGAAGGGTGAGACAGAAATAGCTACGGATTCTATAGAAGCGTAAGAACAAACAAGCTGGGGTGAGGTGCCTACATCTGGAATGCGGTGTTCTGCGACTTGGTAAGGATGTTTCATACTATACCCACAAAAGAGAGTTCAAAAACAAGTTCTCCCTAATTCGTTGGGTCGATGTCAAGAGCGTTGGTATTTCTCCTGCATATGTCATAGTCCAGCAAATATGGTCTACCTGAAGGTCGAATTCCTAATTCCAAATCTCAATAGAGTATATCTGTTAGAATTATTACTGCTCCGCATTCTGTACACATGACCAAGGCAGCATAAACAGCGTGGTCGTAGTCAAGTGAACACGCTTTCTTGAGAGCACTTTTGATTTTTTACTCCGAAACGAATCAACTAATTATGGCCTAGTGCTCTGCATCGTGGATATTTAAAAGAATATGCTAATTATGAGTAATATATCAAATAAAAAGCCCCTAATTTTCATCGTCCGATGATTATCTCGAACATCACTGAATTGCAGAGATCAAAAGGTTAATTACAAAAGATAGTAAATAAATCGTTCTGTTATGGGACGAAGATACTGAATATCAATGGCTCGATATTGCACGGTTTAAAATATGAGTTATCGGCGAAACTAAGAATTTTGCAAAAGAATACAAACCTTTGGTGAGCTCTGTGTTCTGATGGAAATGCGCGCAGATCCGAAATATCTTTTTCACTATATCCATATTGGACAAAAGGTTTATGAATCCCATGTAGTATGCGAAACTAATCCGTCCATGCTTTTCTCCTTCGAGGGCTAGCTAAACGAGAACACAGACTTCGTCAGTGTGCAATAGAAATTCGTGAGCGAAACATGAACAGGCGGTAAAAGGCGTATGCAAACAAAACAGGAAGCCGGCAACAGTGATCCTGTGTTTTAGAAAGAACATGACACTCTTTCTTGCCTTGGATGTAGAGTGTAAAGCGTCAGACTTGGGTTGAGTAGAGGCGAGCACCACGGCTCTCGATTCAATGAAAATCACAAGAGTACAAAACAACCTCATCAGAGCGAATGGATACTCTACGTTGTGGGAGAGAGAGAATTGCGGTTGATTTGGGTAGAATAGCCAAGCAATGCGACAAGGGGGACGAAGAAAGCCTTATATAATAGAATGTGTATACACGACAGGGTTCGAATAAAGAAGGTTGACAACAAAGTAACCCCACAAAATGGTTAATAGAAGGTCAATAAAAAATAACTTAGAATTCATAGCATTTGAAAGAACCATATTGTGGCATTAAACTGCAACGAAAACGGATATTAGCTTCTTCGGGGGTTGCTGGTTGCAAAAAATACCAAGAACGAAGTTTTAAACGATCACACATCGGGATTCGTGAAAAATAAAACTATTTTTATGCTATTGGTGGCACTTTGTAGTTCGCGAATCACAAGTTAAAAGACAAACGCAAATCACAATCAAACGTCATTTATAATTTTGTTCCAACGGACAGCGAAGAGGTTTGATCGGTATCGAGGAGACGTTTGACAAATGTCCTGCCTCGACGGATAAAGACGCATCTGACGAATTTTGAAACACATTCCGAAGCAACCTTGCTCGCCATGGTGCTTGAAATTGTAGCCCTAGTTTACGGAGGCCTAAATACTTTGGATTGGCGAGCAAAACTCATTACGTCTAAAATAAGAACGGCCAACATAAATTAGAACTGTTACTCAGCCAAGCAAACAAAAACGTCCCAGGCCGAATTCGGATGTGATTTGATGCAGATTGTAGGAGTTTTGCGAAATATTCATAAATAGTTGAGCCGTAAATAATCGAGGCGTATCATGGTGGCATAAAAATTTAGATACCAATTAAATTCGTTGTTCTGTCTTCATCAATAAATATGTGGCGTTGTAGTCTATGATGAATTAACCAGTCGTTGATGTTAGCTCCATTTATCCAGATGGCTCTTTTAATCGCTCTGACATCCACTGAAATTATTCTGTCAGAGAAGCACCCCTTGTCGAAAGCCAGATACTGGAATATGTAAAAGCGGTTCGAGAAAATCAGTTAAATGCGCTGCGGTCAACCCAATAGTAAACGATTCTGTTTATTTTCCGTTACAAACTACTCATGAGTACCATGTTAAAAAAGTCCATTCAAGGAAGCACGGGAATCGAGTTTTACTCTGATTATAGCTCATCAGCAATATATATCCACCGACGGATCGGGATTCGAACCTGGAGTCGTCTTAATGCCAAACCGATGCGTTAACCGCTCTATGTATTGCCAGTAAGGTTTTTTGTTACGGTGTGGATTACATATGCATGCTAAAGCAACCAGTAGACAACAGTATATTTGAAAGCATTCAATCACGCCATTTCTCTCATAGCTATTTTGCAATCTCCTTTACAGTTGATTTAAACCGTAAAATTACGTACAGAGAAAATAATAGTAAAACATCAACAAGGTGAATAATTACACACATACCGTGGATAAATGCTTTCGCACAAACGGAGACAGCAAGTGGCTCTTCAATAAAGTCATGACCTTGTTGAAATCCGAGGCAGAAATGGTCCCCGTATGTGACTGATCGAGACTTTTGAAAGCTTGCACTGCGTGTTCGTCGTTTATATCCTGCAAACGAACGAACGTGCGCAATAATTGAATTGAATGAATGGAGAGTGTGACAACACTCGATAATGGTTAACATGCGCAGATCGCAAACAGAAAGAATATCAAGCCGTCAAAACGAAATAAAAATGAGAAAAAGCAGCTTCGTATCCATTACGCTTCAATGCAGTGATGAAATGATCCGTAATCGCAGGGAATCTTTGATCTTGTTGTCAAGACTGTGCAAAGTTCTGTGGTTGTAAAAGAATCGAACAAGTGACTCAACAAATCGGAAAGACAGAAATACCTAAGCCGAATTGTGAGTAGTGACCAAACCGCTCCCAGGATCTTTAACGTATATAATGCACAATCTGGTACAGATATGGTGCCGTTCAACAAACACAATGAAATGTGCAATACACGGGAGGGGAACAGTTAAAAAAAGAACGGTGAATACTTGTCCATTTACACACGTAGTTTTATTATTTATTTCATTACAATCGAGCAACAAAACTATGTCAGGGGAAATAGAGTTAATGCATTCTTTTCATTGATGTTGGTTCATTGCCATCGTTGCCAGTGTGTTGAGCTAAACAACAACCCATCCAAGCGAGCGCGCCCGTCCAGCCTTGGCTAAACCAGAAGTAAGCCTTTTTAAGTCACTATTCCAAATTTGCGGCTAACCACCAGCTACAGTTTTATAGTCTGTACCAGCTGGCGCATAAAGCGCTTGGTGTGGTAACCGTTCAGGTTTCATGCGCAGGATGTGCTCCAACCAGCAGAGACGATGTCTGACGGCTAGCGCTGTTGCTTCTAAAGACGCGGGGCCTGACCTCAGAGTTGCAAATGTGGTGTTGCCACCGAACGTGAGCACTCCTTCGCAAACAGTCTACCGCGCGAACTGTGCAACATTCACTCCCGTAAATCAATACTGTCTTTACCGAGGTGGAATATAACCTCCCCTTCAAACTTAAGCTGAAATCACATCGATTATGAATAAGCACAAGGGGTTTCATTCTACCCGAAATCTATTTAGAACCCCGGATTTTATGGACAGGTATCAAACCCCGGATCAGCCTAATGACTAAAATACGTGTTTGCCATGCATCGATCCGCCCTTTACTGCTTTATGAATGTGAGACGTGGCCGCTAATATTGCATGCATGAAAGCACAAGCCTGATCTAGGCAAAGTGCCGCACAGTCAGAGACTGCATCATCCGCAAAGAGAACCATTTGGCTGTGACGAGTTACGGAAGTTCTTTGATGTAGACCAAAAAGAGAACCGTGCCAAGTACCGAACCTTGTGGTACACCGCTAGTGGCTTCGATTTCCCCAGACATCACACCATCGAAATGTACAGTTGCCTTGCGATCAAGAAGGTAACTTCTCAGCCAGGTAAGAAGGCACCCAATAATACCAAAATCCTGCAGCTTGCTCAGGAGTATAGAATGGTTCACGCATTTGATATGTCCAAGTAACACACATGCATGCAACCACCATCATCAACTGCCTACGTCCAGTCGTTCATTGTCTCCACTAGGTTAGTCAAGCAAAGAACGAGACTTCCGAAATCCATGTTGCACCCTGGACAACAAGTTTTGGACTTCGAGTTTACTCACAATTCTTTCCCACACAATTCGCTCCATAAACTTTCGAGATCACTGGGGGAGTGTGACAGGGCGGTAATTTGCTGTTTCAGAACGAGTTCCACCTTTGTAGATGGGTGTTATGATTCCTCTCTTCCAGTCAGTCGGTACAACACCCTTCCTCAAAGTGATTAAATAAATCACAAAGTGGTTGGCACAATTGAATGTTTAGGGACTGAGTAGCTAAATGAAATTTAATCATGAACCGTGTTCGTACGGACACGTTTGGCATGACGAAGCTTCAGTATCCGAAGCGAAACGTTACCGGAAATCGTTTCAACTGATTTATCGAATATTTTCTTTTCATTGCATCACATATATTCAAATATCTCGTGTTGAGGCTTCTGAATAAACAAAACCTGATGCAAAGTATCGGGGTAAAACAGTTCCTTATTTATAGAAAAGCGTAGAAGAAATTGTGAATGTGTGCGGATCACATTAGGTTGCTACATCATTCAGTAATTAACAGATTTTAGATTTTGTTAGAAAAATTGGTCGCATCGAAATTGTAAACTGGTGTACAGCATCATAATTTTACAACTATTGAATCTCATGAGCCTTGACATAAAACAGCGCAGGTTCACTTTGGGCTAAAATTTAAATTAGTTCGGAAACAGGTTTTTGTGAAAGTAACTATTTTTCACACGTCCATAAAAGATATAGGGCATGAAGATTGAGAGTTCGATTGGATCCTGTTTATGTAAATCTTTCGCGCTAAAACTGACGAGATGACTTTTATCGATTAACAAGCTGTCGATACTATGAAAAGCTGACGAGCATCAAAGACACGTAGACTAAATTGGCAGTGGTTGAGACGGTGTAAAACTAACCAGACAGCCCGACCAAATACCAGTGCCGGATTTTCAGCCACACGACCTTGACCTTTAAGCACACGTGAGCCGACCGAAAACAAGCATGCGAGACAATGGCCCGAATAATGTTTTGAATGGGCCATAAAAATAATCTGACCAAAGAAAGAGACAATCTGCAGTACAGACACGGTGACCGGAGTTTTTATTATACCGATAGCCAGACCATGTTTTGGTAAACGGGTTTCGAGTAACGGGGTAGCCGCGGACAGACCACCCGGGTGAAGTTGCATTACACCAAGTTTCGAGTGCACATACTAAATTGGAATAGGTGCTACATCTCTAAATTTGTGTTAGACAACTGAAAATTCACTGCATATCATTTAAACCATGGTTGTTTACGATTGTCACATGGAGCAACATAGAGTATAGTGCAGGTGTTCGATCGGCGGTTGTAAAAATCGAGCGGTAGGGAAAATAGAGCATGCTAACATCAGAATGCTTCGCAACGTTAGGATTCGAAATTATTACGAAAATCATGGGAAAAATCTCGTCGATTATACAGACGACATGAAATAAATATAGTTGCGCTAAAAAAGTACTCCATCTTCGGATAGTACTTCTTGAACATCATCAGAACGATTGAAAGTTTAACAATTACCAGTCCACTATTTGCAGTAATTTCATAGGCGTTTCCACACACAGTAAAGCAAGATCAGACATAGGGATCCGATGTCAAGGACATCACAACCCGACTGTTTCACATGACTGCCAAATTTTCAGCTCATGTGTCGCCGCCAGAAACGATATGAGCGTTGGAACAGTGGAAAAATGGTAAATGAAGACACTGAAACTAATCTTCACTGTCTGTACTCGACGAATGCAAACAGACATAAAACGATTGTGGAATGCACGTATGTGGGTACTAATGCGCTGAATGCTTGACTGGGAATAACTCGGTGATCCTGTGTTTGAGAATCGTGATTTTTTGTAAGGAACCTATTTAACCCATCGCAACGGTTTCAAGGTTCACCGAACCTAGTTTTTAGCTGGCGTAAAAATGGAATCAAGTCCACCAATAACCCACTCAACTCGACCAGATTACGCCTGAGAAGAACAGATGTCGAGCAAAACGAAGAGGCGAGCAACACTCAGTCATATCCAACAAACACTAACTCACGTGCACAATTTGAGTGAAGTCCTCATAGCTCACAGGTCTGGTTAAATCATCTCCGAAATGCAAGCGGATAAAATCACAATCGAAATTGAGCGGAATCGATTCGTACGGTCGGGTAAGTTGAATGATTTCTTTGAATCTGTCTGCCAAAATAGTGAAACATATGAACAACTGAGGTTTACATGTATAACGAGAAGAATTCGTACCGAGATGCTCGATAAAATGACGCTTGAACGACCTGCTATCACTGAATGTACGTGCTCGAGTGGAAATGATGGCAAATCGATAAATGTACCCCAAGTTGAGATGTCGCAACACTACACGGCCCCCAAAACTCAAAATTGCTTGCTTCAAAATAGGATTCAAGGGTCAATGGCTAATAGACAATATACTGTAAGAATTGCTGAAGAAACGTCGTTCATGAGGGCTAGGGTACGTTCTATGAATGCCTCACTACCGCTTATCGTAGTGCATCTTATTAGCAGAGCCTGGTAGAAACAATCGGTTAGTTCGTCAACAATCTGGCGCTCTGAGATTACAATTTTCAACCTAGTGCTAGGCCCAGTGAGACATATTCTTCTGCTTGAGTGGTGTCCAAAGGATACACCTAATAATTGGTTGTAAATATCGCACGATATGGCTGCAAACTGAAATTGGTGGAATCAGTGTAGTCTGTTGTGTAACATATTTTTTTATCTTATATCATTGCATTATATTTTATATATAAGACAATAACAAAAAATCACAAAAATCGCATACAATAAATCTACAAAAACAAACTACTTTTGCGTATTCCGCTTGCCCATTTTCATTTTATATGCGTCTCTTATATGCCTATCCTGTTTCATGTTGCTTGGTATTTTTCTGGCTGCAGACCTGATGGTGATTATGTATGTTTATATGCATGCATGTATATAAACATGTAATCACAAGCATGGATCCAAGCAGTGTCGCATAGTCAAAGACTGCGTATTGGCTAAGATACTATCAGGTTGTCCTGGCCTAGGTAGATCTAAGAGAAAATTAAAATATGTTAGTAAGACCCGTAAGTGGCTCTATTCCTTTGACAAATCAATATAACATGATGAACTACATGAAGTATGTATCAATGGATTTAAACAGAGTGACTGAATCTACGGAATCAAAGCAGTGACCTGACAACTGTCATTTTAAGCTTATCGATCCGAACATTACGCCACTGGATCAGTCAAAAAAATCAAACGGCTTACCAAACGGCACATATCCGCAGCCATCACGGTCGAATATTTTGAATGCCAAAGCATACAGTGCATCGGGTGTGCAAAGTAATGTCTCGAAGGTCCGGAATTCATCGAAGGAAATAAGCCTGGGTGGATATCAAGAAATCAAGTTTTGACGGTTTTTAAAAATTACTTCTTAAAATGCGACCGAATACACTCAGCTTTAGACAGGCTTCACATCATTTTGTCACGCAATATTGTTAATAATAAACTCTATAGGGTAGAAACTAAAGAAGCCATTTTATTAGTAGCATTTCAGCATTTGCACGGATGTGTAATTGCGCAGTACTTTTGTGCCGTGCGGCTAACACCGCGCTAAACTGATTGGCCGCCGGTAGTGATCTGCATGCTGAAAGACACTGGAGTCCTACTACCATTTCTATTTTTCTCATATCTGTCATGAAGATGAGAACCATAGTCATTCGGAAGGCGTCGCCATTATGTTATCCCCAATAGCTGCAGGCGCTCTCATTGGATGGGAACCCGTTGACTCACGGATAATCACAGCCAGATTCAACTCCAAGGGGAGAAATGTGACGGTAATTCAATGTTATGCTCCCACAAACAATGCTAGCCTTGAGTCGAAAGAAGAATTTTACGTGCGTCTGCAGTCTGTCTTAGACAAGACACCCAAGCGAGATATCAAGATTTTGATGGGTGACATGAACGCAAAATTGGGTCCAGGCAACACAGGGAGAGAATCTGTGATGGGTACGCAAGCCCTAGGCGAAATGAATGAGAACGGTGAACTTTTCGCAGATTTTTGCGCGCTCAACGATCTGGTCATCGGAGGCAGCATCTTTCAACACCGAAACATCCACAAGGCCACCTGGACATCCCCTGATGGTGTTACTGCCAATCAAATCGATCACCTATCGATTTCACGAAAATGACACGCGTAATGCGAGGTGCGGCCAAAATAAGAATCAAGTTGAGAGCTTTCTACGAAACCGGCAGTCGGCCTAGTGTAAATTACACACGCAGAAACTAAGGGAAGAGCGTACAAGAGAGATTTTCTCAATCCCACTGAAAAACAGATTCGAATCGCTCAACAATTTAACCCCTGAACTCCCAATAAATGAACACTGGACCGCTCTGAAATACTGTTGGCAAGACACTTGTAAGCACGTAATTGGCAGACGGGTAAAGAAAGACAAAGAGTGGATCTCGAGTGAGACTTGGACACTGATCAACTCGAGAAGGCAGCTGAAACAACAGATCCTCCAGTGTAAGGACACCAAGCAGAAAAACCAACTGATCGAACAATACGGCTCCCTAAATAAAGACGTGAAACGAAATGCCAGAAGTGACAAGAGGCGGTTCTATGAAATGCTGGCAACGGAGGCGGAAAATGCAGCAGAAAAGAGAGACCTGAACACCGTCTACAACATTACCAGAACCTTATCAGGAAGGAAAATACCTTACGACAAAATAATAAAGGGCGGTGAAGGTAACCTTATCAGTCAGGAATCGGTGCAAAGAAAGCTATGGATGGAGCACTTCAAGGAACTCCTAAATCGACCAGCACCTACTTCAGTCACTGACATCCCACCTGCAGCAAATTTTCTAGACGTAAACACCGACCCCCCCCGGTCGAAATGAAATCCTTTTTGCCTTAAAATCGCTAAAGAATGGCAAAGCACCAGGTCCAGATGGGATTCCACCAGAAGCTCTGAAGGCCGATTTGGACACCTCGGCTGATATGTTACTTCCTCTGCTGCAGAAAATCTGGTCAGAAAGACGGGTCCCAAATGATTGGAAGAGAGGTCATTTGGTCAAACTTCCAAAGAAAGGGGATCTGAGGCTATGCAAAAACTGGCGAGGTATCATGCTGCTCTCTGTCCCTAGTAAAGTACTCACACGCATCATCCTTATGCGTTTGCGCGACGCTATCGACCAAGTGTTACGGCCAGAGCAATCAGGCTTCAGAAAACAAAAGTCTGGTATCGACCAAATTGCGACCCTCCGCATAATAATTGAACAAAGCATTGAATGGCAATCGCCTCTTTGCCTCAACTTCATAGATTTTGAGAAAGCCTTCGACAGTGTGGACCGCGAATTCATATGGGAGCTTTTGCCACACTATGGGGTCCCACCGCTGTACATGGACCTCATAAAGCAGCTGTATGAAGGTGCCTCCTGTCAGGTAATTCACAACGGAAGACTGACCGATCAATTTGCAGTTGAGACTGGCGTTCGCCAGGGATGCCTGTTGTCCCCAATGATTTTTCTGTTGGTAATAGACTGGATAATGAAACAGACAGTAAAAGGTGAGAGGAATGGTATCGATTGGAAGGAATCCGAGCATTTGGAGGATCTGGAATACGCTGATGATGTCTGCTTGATATCCCGTGACCCCCAACGTCTTCAGAGAAAGACCGATAGACTAGCACACTTTGCTTCATATGCAGGACTACGCGTGAATACCGAAATAACAGAAGTCCTCCGTGTGCTAACTGATGAGCACCCATCAATCACCATCAATGGTAAAGCAGTCAAAGACGTCACGCAATTCGTCTACCTCGGCAGCATTGTTTCAATAAGTGGTGGCACGGACGAAGACAGAGTCGCCAGAATCGGCAAAGCAAGATACGCGTTCATAGCTTTGAAACCCATTTGGGAGTCGAAGGTTCTATCAAAACGCACGAAACTCCGTATATTCAGAAGCAACGTCAAATCCGTGCTACTCTATGGATCGGAAACATGGCGAGTGACAGCAAAGTCTTCTGGCCGCTTGCAATCATTCCACAATAATTGCCTTCGTCGAATTATTGGGGTAAAATGGCCAGAAAAGATAAGGAATCAAGACCTGTGGCAGATTGCGGCTGAGGACCCGATCGCCCAGCAGATCAGCAGAAGAAAGTGGAGATGGGTTGGGCACACCTTGCGGAAACCTTATGATGACATCACGCGTCATGCTCTGGTATGGAACCCAATCGGGAAGAGACGGGTCGGACGCCCAAGGCTATCTTGGAAGCGCTCGTGTGAAGAGGAAATCCGCAAGTGTGGACTTAACTGGAACGACATCAAACTGGCTGCTATGGACAGACCAAAGTGGATACAAGTTGCCGAGGCCCTATGTTCCTCCAGGAACTCAAGGGATTAAGTCAAGTAAGTCATATCTGTCTAGGCCTGGGCAACCTGACAGTATCTTAGCTCACGTGCAGTCTATGACTGTGTGGCAAGTTATCTGGGTCAAGCGTGTACTTGACACAATGGAGGTTAACTGCCTCCAGTTAACGCTGATCACAATGGAAGTGGGTTTCAAATCAATACAAAAAAACAATGTCACATTTTTCACGAACTTTGCCAAATTGCGTGTCAAATTCACTCAAAGACTCAACTGGAAGTGTTAGATAGAAAGTATCTCAAGAGAAATGCTTGCGTCTGCCAAAGTATTAGCTACCCAGCTCGTATGTGGTGGCGATCTGCCCTGTACTTCTTTATGGATGGTAGACGTGGCCGCTGAGGTCACAGTATGTACGATTTTTAGAAGTGTTCGACCATTGGTACCCCAGGGTAATCTTGGATAGCCGATATATTGACCGTGTATATAACGCTGTCTTTCGAGCACGATGCTACGGATTACCTCCGCTTTCCGTTCACATCCAAAGGTTTGGCTACGTCCTCCGAAAGACAGACTCAGCGTTCCCGAAGTTCGTCTTCGACCACAAACCAACTCGTACCTGCCATCGGCGACAGAGCGGTCAAGTTAAGACCTAGTTGTCGACAATGAAGGATGTAGACGTCCTGGGACTGCGTACCATCTACGTCGTCCGAAGGTGGGAACGCGACTGGATCACGATATACAACTATCTCGCCTCCGATCGACGCGCGTGGGATGGCGTGATTCCAGACATCAATGAAGCCGGCTAATCCACCCGTGAAGCCACCCGCACAAAAGTAAAGTAAGTAAGTTACGAAAAGCTACTGTAGCTTTAGAAATGCGCGCTGAGATCTCTTTATTTAAACAAATGTTGCTAGTAATGCAACGACCCAAATAGGTAAAACAGTCTACCGTCGCAAGTTCTTCGGTATTGGGTTTCGATCGGTTCAATATCCGGTAAGAGAACTTTTCACCAAGAAGGTGCAAAACGCATACCGAAGGATGGTATGATATTACATAGTCAGTCTAAAGTAGATAGAGCATCCGTATAGGAGTCGAGGAGTAGAACGACGTTGCCGGCATCATCTGAATCAAGAATTTTCTTTTCGCGGCCTATCTGAATGTCCGGTGTCGGTACGCCTGCAATACATGCATCCATTACAGTGCCAATTACAACATTGACGAAAAATGGAGAAATCGGATACCCCTGTAGGACACCACTATCCGTGAAAAAATAGCTGACAGGCTATCGTACAGCCTAACGCGCCCATAACTATAGGAATAAAGCGCCCGAAATATGGTAACGTACTTTTGTGGGACATTTTTGAGTAATAAGTTTTTAAATAATGTCTTCTTAGCGGCCGAATCAAAATCACCCTTAAAATCACGAAATATCACTAGCGTGGGAGGCTTATAAACATGGTGGTGTTCAGGGCTTGCCAAAGAGTGGATATATGATCGGCATATCCTCTACCGGGACGAAATCTGGCCTGCACTTCACGAATCCTAATAATGGCTGGCGTAAGGCTTATTTTCTGTGATTAGAGCATGAAGTACGCGCACCTTTTGTAAATAGGTATGATTATAGATTCTCCCCAACACATGGGAATAGTTTTAGTGACCCATGCCAGACGAAAAAAGTCAACTAAAGTGCCTAATAGAATATCGCAACTGTTCTTGAATAGAACCGGGGCCATTCTATCGGGACAAGCTGGCCTGAATTTTTTCATTGACTCAATATCAAGCTTGATTTCTGCTTCGCCCAGAGGCGTTAAATCAATTGACCGGGATTCACAACACGAAATAGAAGGCAATAGACCATCTGATGCTTGTCAGGTAAATAGATCATGCAAATGCTTCACCCAACGAGACAAGCGGCGCTCCTTGTTAGTGATTAAGGCACCATCATTCTCTGTGATTATCTCGCTAACTCCGCGGCATCATGCATTGCAGAAGTAATCGTATTTCACTGCTGCGTGACATTGTCGGATATCGTAGTGGGAAGGCTATTTACTGAACCACCACGATACGCTTGCTGAACTGTAGGACCAGCTGAGAGATGACTGTCTTTGGACCAGAGAATTTTAATGCAAATCTCGATCGAAGGAGCGCGTGAGCAGAATCTACGCTAGTGTTTCAGTCCTCAACGCAGGCTATCCATCTAGTGCTGATGGCGAGATGGTCAATTTGTGTCCATGGCTGATCATTGTTAGCCGGGCACCAAGATGCAAAGTGCAACTTTTTGTGCCCAAAAGAAGTGCTACTAATGCATAGTCTGTGCTGTGCACACTTGTGAAGAAAGCGTTTACCATTATTTTTCCGATGAGCATCGAGACTTAATGAAACACTGAGTTGTGACTCGGTAAAATCTAGGCGACCAAGTTGAACATTCATATCTCCAGCAAGAGCGCGTCGTAAAAGTGTACAGAGTTCGTCGTAGAAGATATCTTTGCCGTCATCAGTGCTACTATTAGTCGAAGCATAAGTAGCTAATATGAAAAAGCAGCGTTTCCTTTGAGTTAGGGGGTATTGTTGATAGAAGCAGTTAGTCAGACAGTACACATCAAGCTACTGACAGGAATTCAGTCTAAAAGTGAACGTTCTGCACGAGAACTCAGAACTATACCTACACCCGATTGGCCTGAGGAGGAGGCAAAAGATTCACATGTGCAGCTAAAATAGTACATGTTGGAAAGAGTTGGCGCAGTCAATTCTAATACCGTAGAGGGATCATAAAGTTTTATCTATCCAATTTGTGTAAAGTTTTTTTAATTGACCAATCTTATTTTAAAACTTTTTTCGAACATCTTATGTTGTTTCGAGATGCTTTATACCTCTCTATTACATGTATTGGCTAGGATTTCGTTTATACAGACCATAGGGTGTTTATTAGTGAATGCGGTCCTGCTGACAACTAATTCTAAAATCAAAGGCCTTTTTAATTTATATTCTGAGAAAAAAATTATTGGCTTACCCATCATTTCTGGAATTGGCAGTACGGGCTATGCAATGAATAAATTGTTGATTGATATTTTCTCCGTCTGCAAGCTGCAAAAATCGCACCACAAAATCGCTTGGTGTCATGTAATGTTCTCCGTTAGAAAAAACGGAGGCATACTAAATGGAAGGAAAAATTCGAGGACAAAATGAACGCTGATAGCGAGTTAAATGGAGGTTATGAATAAAAGCAAAAAGACTCACTTTTAAAAACACTTCGTTCAAATTTTCAATGTTCGCGTGGTGGAAAGCGAGCTGCAAAACAAAATAGCATTCGGCTTAAATAATAGCTGCGCTTTTAATGTGTTTATCAGTAATGCCAGCAACCATAGAAGTATCATCAATATAGGCATTTTCACAAAGTGATAGTGTCGCCTCAAGTAGACTATTCAGCAAATGAGAAAAGAATTTTCGCCGTATAACATGAATTCTAGCTGCTAAGACTTCTGTTCTTGATAGTATTTCAATTCGCCAAAAGTCAACATACTGGGCAAATAATAGTCACAATAAAGTTAAAATAATGAAGAGATAGTGCACAAAACGGTTAACGAGTAATAAGTTGGCAAGACGAAACGCTTCAGAGACAAACGAAGAATCTCAAACCTACAAACTAAGTTATTCGGGGCACACCATCGGCAATCAAAATGCTGCGGGAAGGGCAAAAAACGTTTTAATTGATTTGTAAAACCTCGAATAACGAGAAAATTTGTAATGTGTATACCGCGTCTCGATCGCAACGACAATCGCAGTGCTAAATAGGATTACGTGTCATATCAAGCACTAAACCAGTAGATACGAAATAAAGTCAAAATAAAAATAACGTGGTGACTTAAATGGGAAGCTTTGCTTACGCAACTCTAAAAAAGTTATTACTGCAGTCAGTGCTATACTGATCAACCATACGGCAGAAAATGGGACCGATAAATGTTACATGAAACAAATTTCCAAATGTTACGAATCTAACAACGAGGAAGTAAACGGAGGAAAAATAAAGCTAAATACTGAAGGCCTATAGCCAAAAGTTAACTCAATATTGGTTACTTAACTACTGACACTTTAGACTGTTAAAACTTAAGGCAAAATCATTCGATAAGTAGAGTCCAGAATCGCCTTGAGCAATTTTTACTTCGGTGTTTCAATATGAGTGATAAAAAATCCATAAAAATGTAACAAGTACTCGAAAATAACTCGATCGTGAATCGAGACACCAAACGCTAAATAACACAACCTAGCTTTGCATGATAAACATAGTCAAAGGGAGCAGCACAAAGATAAACTTTGCATTGTGTATGTATGTATGAAATGGCAAGCTTAGATCCACAGAAATGCCGCACAGTCACAGACTGTATATGGGCTAAAATACTATCAGGATTCCCGTACATAGACAAATAGCACTGACACACTAGCGTGATTTTTGCATACAGCTCAGTGCCCTTAAAATCAATTTAGCATGGTATTTCTTGAGCTGTACAGAAGTACTGTATTATTGCACACCAATGAGATACTGCAACATAACCTCCATGGAATTATGTTTATAAAATGACATGAGTTGAACTTAAGGCAGATAAGTGTTTGAAAAGTGAAGTGCATGCAAACAATTAGAACTCTGACAGTGATTGAGCTAAAGGGTAAGAAAACAGCTTCCTTGATGACTTTACTACTATACTTCATAACCAGCTATCTTCACCACTTCAAGTAATGAGCACCCTGAGTTATTCAAAAACGGAAATACTCTAGAAAACGAGGCCACAAATCAACAGCATTTTCAAGAGTATCGCCTTGCTCAAATAACTAGAGAGCGTGACAACGAGCCACAGAGACGAGCTATGTTGATCAATTGAAGTAAAAAGTTTGTGCTTGAGCTATAATTGAGTTAAAAGATAGCTCAGGAGAAAAAATATATTTTTTAATCCACGATACCTGGAATGCGTGATTGCTAGTGTGGCATTTTAATATTGAATTCATCCTATTTATCAATATTATTGCCAGTCTTTATATTAAATAACAGCGAATCACATGCGATTAGCGTGCCAGCTACCTCCAATACAAAACATACACTGGTGCAGGTCTGGAAACAAACTTGAAACTTAAATAAGCGTTTACCCAGCAGCGGTTTATCCAGAGCTTTATTACGATCTTCGGAAGTTATCGACTATCAGTGCCATATGAAAACCTTTAACATCTAATATACTGGTAGGTTTCTTACAGTGCAGTTCGAACGTAATGTAGCGAAATAACCCAATCCCCGTTGAATCCAAATGCGAAGACTGTAGTGGTTTGGCCATGTCATTTAAAATATAGACTCGGCGCTCATGAAATTTGTTTCTATTCTAAAACCATCCGCAATCGACGACGGCTACAAAATGGTAAACTGAAGACAGTGCTGTGATATGTAAAGATGTACATGTAGTGAGACTGCGTACAGTCTACGGCGTTTTGAACGGAAAATAGACCGAATAACAACCTGCAATGATCTCTGCTACGTTCGACGCGTATGGGATAGCGTGATTTAATGAGGCAGACTGATCCACCCATCAAAATATCACATAAAAGTAAGTAGCCAAGGAATAATATCAGATTGGGGATTCAAGAACTTAAGACGCGCAAGGCGTTTATAATAAAAAATGAGTTTCTGGAATCAATACAAAAAGCAGATAATATTTAGTTTACAAAGTGTATTTTTATTTAGCAAAGCTAGCACATATATGTGACTCTAAAAATAAAAATATCATTCAAACAATGTAAACCAATAAGCTTATCGCGTAGCAGAAAATTGACTCAGAAATAATGTATAATGTTTAAGGCAAAGTTAAGCACAACCGGAGAAACTGTGAGTTAGAGAAAACTGTCAGCACTTATTTAGAACATACAAACGGTGAACGCTGGACGTGGTCGTTAAAGGTTGTCGAGTGCTAAAAGCCAATAAGATCATTTTATAAATACCATTCGTAGCTTCATCATCATCGCAGACACCAATACATCAGTCAAGTAAAGGAAGCTAAACTGCCAAACTACAAATATCATATCATTCCATACATAAGTATGTTTGAATATGGGTATAATAACCGATTCTCTTTGACTATTTTTAATTTGGTATATTTTTTAATTTTCAAATAATTAGGAGCCATTACGCGGACTGGCCAAGTATTATGCAGCGCTAAACGAGGCAACAAAGCAGTTGCAAAGAAACACTTAAATACAGAAATATGGAAAACGACTCGTAGCCCAAGGTGTGAATGGTGCTCGAAACGGTATTCTCTGAGCTTGTATAATTGTTGTTGGACGTTTCGTTATGCAGCGTCTAAATTGTTTTTGAACTTTTTCCTAACTTCAGAGGTATCTATTGTTACTAATGGCGAACGAAACATTTAATCACGTTTTCAGGACCAGACAAATATTTTGTAAGAGTTGGCGTACATTTTCTCTCTCATTTGCTATTGCTGTGCGTGATGGTATTTACTAACGTTATTCTCTATATGGTCGTTTAAGTTTATTCTTAACGCGTCTACACTCTCTATTGTACACAGGTCCAGATTGACAGTTACGCGCTGTGAAGTTAAGTGTGACCTTAAGGCAGATTTTACTGTTCCTCATGATGACACTGAGTCGCGACTGTGTTATACCTACGTTTTAAAGTGCGTTACTCTTATTGGTTATCAAAAGTTTCTGGATGGCTACAAAATTTACACTCGAATACCTAGTGCCGCGAAACATTCATGCAAACCTATATCAGCATGTTGGGTAATAGAAAACTACAAAGCTGATTAATGCAAATAGTCAAACACACACATGATACGCATGAGTTAAAATAATAGCAGGTTGCACCGGCAAAAATCTTGTGAGATTAGGCTACAAAAATATTGCACTCTTAACTCAGACCGCTTAGCATTTACGGAAGATATCAAGAGACAAAATTAAAATACTTAACGGTGGTGGTTGCTTCTCTGCATAAATCGACTAAAAGTCATTCTAGAGCATAATTGGCGCATCACCCGCTTACAATTCTGTGCTAACGAATTGAACTTCATAACAATTAAGCACTGGTAACTTTTTAAAGATGTAACGCTGTCCATGAACAGATCTGATCTATGCTACGCAATGCTACGTTCGCCCTAGAAATGCAAGCGAAAAACTCGTCTTCTAATTATGCAAAGTCAAGAATACTCTTACCGGGATAACGAAGGCAATCTACATGTTCGAGCTCCTAATTGTCAAGTAATATTGTTTGATAAATCGATATCTTGCAGCAGAATGCTGCGTTTTGTTAATGTAAAACGCATAACAAAAGGATGACAAAATCGGTTACCTTTTTGTGATATCTGTGCCTCCCAGTATGAGCCGTGAACATAAATAAATCAACAATCTAACCTGAATAGAGAATTTTTAGCTGGCATGACGTGAATTCCGAAAGCTTTGGGGCCTTTGTTGAATAACTTCATAATGAAATAAATAAGAAAAACAAATAGAAAAATAGAGAATCCTTGTTGAGCGTCACTTACATTTGTGAATTTAAGCGTTATGATGAAATGAGGCTACATTTTTGTATTCATAAAAAGATTTTCTTTCGAAGCACAGATGTTCTTTGCGGTTATAATCAAATACATATTATAATTTGCTTATCCTTTGAGTGGGACAACACTACTATTAGATGCAATGAGCCCTGAATCGGTTAAACAAGCGTCTCGCGTAAAATGAAATGCTAAAAATGGTCGTTAAATGAGGGTTTGAATGATGGGTTTGCGCAGGAGATTCGATAATAAAGATAAAAGTTTTGAAAACGTATGGTATTTTCATCACTGTATATTTTATTATATTAATCCTACATATTTTGTCATTTGTCGTGTTATAATAATACATGTAAAATATGTACACAATTTGAATGTATTATTCACGCTGCTCACGTGTTCTGTTTTGGGACAAGTCTATCGTCTGATTGTTTTGGATCTGTTTGCCGTGTTACGCTGAGAGGTGTGTTCCGGTTTGTTAGGTACAATAATAAGAAGGCGTACGCAGTTGGTGGTGAAATCTCCACTTGATCAACCGTGCTAGATCACACTCATTTAATATACATCAGTTAAGTGACTAGCTCAAACATCTTATTCAGTTGTGAAGTTGAATAACTGAAAATATTTAAACGTTAATTATGTGGTATTCAACGTTTGTGACACAGACAATGAGAAAAAGTTTATTAGAATTTGCGAAAGATTACGAAAAAGATGAAACCATGTTACATTTTGGCGGAAATCATTCTTTGATAAATAAAAAATGATCGGATCACTTATGTTTAAAATTATATTTATATGGATGGTAGAGGTATATGCTTCCGAGATGGAGTGAAGAATTAAAGTATATATGAACTTACCATGGGATCTAATTAATATAGCTTAAATTGATGCGCTTAAGATCTAAAGTTCAAGGCTGAATATTATTTCAAATTCAAGTTCAGTTTAGTTCAGTTTAGTTGCACAGGACAGTTAGTGGATAACGAGCAAATCGAGCGTCCAGAATGTCTTCCGATGGAAAGCTACAGAGAAGGAACCATCATGGCCAGAACGTTTTTTTTTATTGTGCGTTTGATATCCTCGACGATCGCGAATCCAACAGATTATCCGGGTTGCATTTAGGAATTGCACTGACAGAAACCTGGCTCTCTGCATCTGATGACATTCCTGATATAGTTGTTAACAGCTATTCCGTGATCAGGTGTGGTAGACCGGGTGCAGTACAAGGTGGCGGTGTTGCTATTCTTCTCGGGTCAGGCCTCCGTACCTCAGAGTTAAACGTTAGGCACGCACAATGTGCAACTTAGCTCCTGTCTCATTCACTCCTATAAGCAATCTACGGTAATAGCGTGCGTTTATTTGAGTCCCAATTCAGGAGTACAGGATATGTATAACTTGCTTGAGAATTTGAGTTCACTACGTGCGCTTGGGTCTCAGGTTCTTATGGTGTGTGACTTTAATCTACCACACATATCTTGGCCTAACCAGAGCTGCCAAGCTGATAAGATGTCTGAGGACTTCATAGAATGGACCCACAGACATGCTATGAGCCAACATGTAACTGAGCCTACAAGGTTCTAACATGGCTGTGAACCTTCGGTCCTGGATGTTGTTATATCTCCGAATGAGCAAATCGTTCGACAGGTGCAATATCTTTCCCCACTAGGGAAAAGTGATCACATCATGATTAGCTTCCAGCTACTTCTCAGGTATGACAAACCGCCTCCGAAACTAAAGCGCAACTTCAATATGGTAGACTGGAGTGTTGTCTCAGAAGAAGCAGATCAGATCTTGTCACAATCTTCTGGTGATGATATGGCAGCAAACTGGCAGCTTATTCACCATTGTCTGTCCACACTGCAAGACAGATTTGCTCCGTTGGTGCACGTCAAAAGACGCAACAAGCCACAGTGGTGGACACTATCGATGCGCCGTGGTATTGAAATCCAGGACCGTGCCTGGAAAACTTACAAAGCTTCTTAGACACAATGGGCCTGGACAAGGTATAAACTACTTAGAAATAAGGCTGTGGGAAGCCAACGTAAGGCAAAACGTGAATTTGAGGCACGACTGGCATGTAATATAAGACAGTGCCCAAAGCGTTTTTATAGCTATGCACAATCCAAAGGCAAAACTCGCGATTGCATAGGCAACCTTCAACTGGACACTGGATCTCAACTAGATTCAGATTCTGAAAAGGCTTCGGCTTTTCTCGAACATTTTCGAGCTGTTCAGAGGCCTGATCGCCAAACTGATCTCTCGAATATGCCAGTGGACATAAGGGCAGATAGCGTTCCTACCCTAGATGAAATAATTTTCACTGAAAATGAGGTCAGGCTTGCACTTGAAGCAACAAATCCACATAAATCTGCGGGCCCGGATGGTATTCACCCTCATTTTATTAAGAACCTGGCGCCTGTATTAGCACAACCGGTGGGTCGCCTCTTTAACGCATCCTTAAGGTATGGGTATATTCCTAGTGCATGGAAGCAGGCTGATGTGATACCTATACATAAAGGTGGTAGTCGATCTTCAGTTTGCAACTACATACCTGTAAGCCTTACTAGTATCCTTTGCAAAACCCTAGAGAGACTTATTAGGGACAGGATCTGTCGCCACCTTGTCTCTGGTTCGTTACTAAACTCTGCTCAGCATGGTTTTCTAAAAAGGAAGTCTTGCCTAACGAACCTATTATGTTTTCTAAATGAGGTCACTAAGAGGCTAGATAAAGGCCACCAGGTCGAAGTTCTCTACTTGGACTTCTGTAAAGCCTTTGACTCGGTAAACCACAGGTTGCTTGAAATGAAGATTGGACAAATAGGTATCGATGGCCCTCTAAATAACTGGATCACAAATTTCTTGAGCAATCGGTATTTTCGCGTTCGCATAGGCAATATGTATTCCGCGAAAGCAGGAGTTGTTAGTGGAGTCCCGCAGGGTTCAGTACTAGGCCCACTACTCTTTCTTATCTTCATCGATGATTTGGCATCCTCGCCTAAGTGTCCCTGCTATATTTTTGCAGACGATGTCAAGTTTATCGGATCGCTGAACGAACAGGATCTTTTTGAGGATATAGAAGAGGTCATCAAGTGGTTTCCAACATGGGATCTACCAGTCAACTTCTCCAAAAGCTATCTCCTGTCCAAAGCTGCAACGAAGCTGCAGGTTGCTGGACCTGATAACATACTGGAGATAACTGGGGTATCAAAAGTCCGGGACTTAGGTATTGCGGTTTCAGCGGACTTTAAATGGGCTGATCAATGTGCAGCTGCTGCACAACGCGCTAGGAACCAGCTCTTTCGCCTCCGATCAGTTTTATCCTGCAGGTCTCCGGAGGTTTTCATCCCATTGTATAAAGCGATAGTGAGACCTCATCTCGAGTATTGCGTTCAAGCTTGGTCTCCTTACTTGGAAAAGGACATTGCCGCGCTTGAAGGTGTTCAGCGCCTAGCTACTCGTATGATTAAAGGGCAATCTGGGAAGTCATATGAACAACGACTGTTGAGTCTAGATCTCTTCTCGCTAAAAAGAAGGCGACTACGTGGGGATCTGATCGAGACCTTTAAAATCGTTAGAGGCTTTAGCTTTATTGATCCGGCTGATATGTATGCTCTTGCGCCAGTGGTAGGTACTCGAGGCCATCCACTGAAACTGGCAAAACAACATGTCAGGTCTAATGCACGTAAGCACTTCTTTAGCGAAAGGGTAGTGAATAATTGGAACTGTCTGCCCGAAGAGGTAGTTTGTTCTACTTCAGTAACGTGCTTCAAAGATAGACTAGACTCGATCTGGCGCTCTGTGTTTCCAAATTTTTATCCCTAAGTTTATAGTTGTTCTTCAATTTGTCGTTGGAACGCACTAATGCCTCTCCTCACCTGTTGGGTGAGGGAGTTTTTCTGTTCCATTCCAGCCAAAGTCATACCAGAAGAATATTGAACCTACTATTCGAAGTGGTGGACGCTCTTTTGGCTTACCACCGGAAGTATTCTGGACGCTCGATTGGCGACTGCCACATATCGTCCTGTGCTAACTGAACTGAACTGAACTGAACTGAATCACCTCGTTATAAATAATGCTGGAAAAATAAAAAAATTTCTCTTCACCAGTAAGGTGATAATTTTAGGAGGAGAAGTAAATGAGGAACATTATCAAATGCTTTAGTAAAGTCTAAGAAAACTGTCAGTACAGCTAATCATTTATCTATGGGGGCGGTTACATAGTCCAAATATCCCTGCGGACAGGTAATGCAGGATTTTTTTATTTGAAAACCGTGTTGGAATGGAGAGAAAGTGTTTGGGCCGAAGTAAGCTATCAATGCGTTTTTGATCAACTTTTCGAATTGCCGAGATAGAAAATGTGTGTGATTAATTTGGGTGATATTATGTGATGATGTGACAATTCCCTGTTTTAAGACGGAGTTTAATGACGGAATGTTTCCGTTCGTGGGAAATATACCAGATTTAACAGAGAGATTGACTAGGTTCAATAAAATTAAAGGTATATAATCCATATTTAGTTGCAAGATTGCTGGAACGAAGCCTACAATATTAGGCATGTAAGAAGCTTTGAATCGCCAACCCTGCGCTAACTTCACGTAAAATAAGTTAAATTATTATTTTGATGTGGGAGTTTAGGTTATATGCTGGTATTAGATGATTGACTAAACTAGTTCAAAAATAGCTTATTTATTTCTCAAGAGTCTGATATAGATGATTTCTTATCACCATGGTAGAAAACAAGTGTAGAAATTTCATGTTTACTTAGATTATATCGATATCTCGTTAGGATATTCAGAGACTTGGTCTTCGAAGCACTGTTCAATGCCATTCTCTCTTGATTCTCGATGAACTGCAATTTGATTCTTCGGAAAGAGCTAAGAACCTCCATGAGACCTAAAAATAAATAAAAGTCTTGTTTATGGTTTACAAAAGCAGAAAGACGGGCTATCATTTTGTCAAGAACATTTTTAATCAAGTTTAATAGGTTTAGTTTTTCGAGGCGTTAATGCAGTTACGAGATATCTAGAGAACTTCTTATGAAATATGGAAGAGATAAGGTTAAAATCCATAGATATAAAGATGTCAGTCCAATCAGTTTCTAATTACAGTCGAAAACTTGTCCGATTACCATAAAGACAGTCATTTGCTCTGCTAATGGATGTCCGGTACTCCCAAAGTTGAAGTTGACACGTAACCATTTTATGATCACAACCAGGAAGGGGCGTTATGACTTCCACATTACTTGGATTAGGACCCAATGTGAAAATAAGGTCTAGAAGGTTTGACTTCCTTGTAGGTTTATTTTCTGCTTAAGTGTGACCTTGTAGGTTGATTGCTTTGGAAAAAAGAGAATTTTCTAGAAAGGTTGGGGAGTTCCAGCATGTATGAGGCAGGATAAAATCACCAGCTATAAGTTTATTTTCAAAAGGACTCAAAGAAACCTCAATAAAAGCATCTATAAACTTATCAAGATTGTGTAAGGATGGGAGAGGTGGGTCGTAAATACAACCGAAGTTGGAGTCCAGTGAAGGTATATCGATCCATATTGAATCATCAATATCATCCGGTGAACAATGACAATTAAGTTTGGTTTGGATATCCTTAGTAATATATATGATGCAACCACCACCAAGAATGAAGTACTGATTTTTACGAAAAAATATAATTTGGTAGGAAAAGCGTAGCGTTTTTCATCAGTCGTCCAAGTTTCAGTGATTAGGGCTACATCAGCCTGGTTAGCAGACAGGAGAAATTGAAGATCAGACATTTTATAAGTAATTGATCTCGCGTTAAATAGAAGAATGCGGGTAGGGGAAGTACAGATAAACTGATCATGTATTGCATGCCTTGGATGTCCAAGAATATATATTATTATTAGTATTAATGATAGGGCCTGAGATTGGAAACTAAGTTATGCTGTATCTGGGAGACGGGTGTGTAACACAAGGGGAAAATTTGAAGGTTGGAAATAATCTGGTTTAAACTGGCTGGGGGCGCATGATGAATATGCATTTGGAGCAGGATGTGGTCAAGTGGAAATTCTATGGGTGTTTGTTTTGGGTGACTTGAAAGTATGAGGGTTAGAATAATTAAATGATAATCATAATAATGTATATTCTTGGATACACCAGTCTGCCATGCAATGATCATTTGGTTTTTTTAATGAAATAAGTACATCAAATAAAACGGTAATTATACAAATGTTAAGGTCAAACATAAATAAATAAAAAATTTTTGTCAACAACCGTAAACAAATAGTTTGATAACATTTGTACAGACGGTAGCTCGTTTAAAACATTAAGTTGATAGAATATCGAAAAAAGTAAATGATGAAGGTTCATGTTTTTAACGAATACGACAGTAATTGTTTAAAATGGGTTAATTACAGTTTGGGTAGGTCTGGACCGCAATGTTTATTCATGTATGATGTTCCAAATGCAACTTCAAACGTAGATTATTGTATAAGGAGTTCACTTCATCGATTCACGAAGATATGAGTTGCATCGCCCTTT